>JAQLOM010000010.1:2088071-2098071 GCA_030068315.1 Chrysichthys thysi | reverse complement strand
AAAGTTGTTTAAGGTTATTTTCAGCTAGGAAAATGACTCGTTTTCTACCTCGAACAGGTTCAAATGAACTGAAATCCGAGTTATGATTACAGAAATTATATAAAAATATAGGTGAGCCAACTTATTTATGAATAAAAAACAAGCACATACTCAAGGTGTTAAAAAATAAATAAATAAATAAATAATAATAAAAATAATTTAAAAAAAAAAAAAAAAAAAAAAAAAACATAGAAAGAAATGAAACGGTGTAAAGCAGATGACCAAAATGGTCCCGTGTTTTAGTGTTGATATGAAACGGTTTTATAATGAAAGATGGTACAATAACACTTTCTCTGAAAGCACAATTATCAAGGCCCATCCAATAATTGTATTTGTTATAAACTACTAAGCTTTAAAATGTTTATTTTTTATCTTAAGGAAGAATATGCCGCTGCAAACACTTCGACAAAACCGCAGCTTTCGCATTAAAATCACTTGCACTGCAAATATACACTGCACTATAATACAGTATACGTAAAAAATAAAAGTCAATCATCGGGGGGGGGGGGAGTGTTTGGTTTTTTTTGCTCAAAATTCCAACTTTTTCCATTCCCTACAGGATCAGAATCAAGTAGTTTTTCTAGTCCTGGGTATCGGATGGGTGCCGTGTCTAGTAACAACCAGCGGCTCTGATGCTCGGGATCAGTCCTGGGCCGATACCACCACCAAAAACAAAACAAAACAAACAAACAAACAAACAAACAAAAGGTTGAGCGAATATCACCTATCGGATCTTGGAACAAAACTGGAATTGGATTTTGTTAAAGAAATTCCTTTCTGCACCTGGAAATGTTTACATCTAAAGACTAAAAAGATTTGAAGACATCGTGTCTTTTTTTCCTCTCTCTGTCTCCATGTGTGATCTTTGTACATATCGAACATGAATGTCTCTCCTGACAGTTCGATCCTTATCATGGTCTTAGTCTCTCCCATGCCGCGAGGCATATAAGGCAACGAGGGTTTTCCTCATCATGGTAAAAAGAAAAAAATATGTAATGTCCTTTCATGAAAACGCATTAAAGTAATTTTAGAAAAACTCAGCCATGCGACTGGTTTTGTAATGGGTCTGGTTGGGGGGGGGGGGGGTCATGTGTATGTACTTGATTAAATTTCTTATATTTAATAACGTACGTGTGAAAGAGTGTAACCGAAGTGCTTCAGGTAAACATAAATGATCCTTTAAAGCTATCAGTATCCGCTAACAGTCGAGGTTGCAGTCCCAGGATCATTCGAGGCAAAGCGGTATCGTGCCACGGCTAGTAATGTAATGACCTCAGAGACCTCCTTAACGTTCTCGCCTGCTCGAGCTCTTCACGGTTACACTTGTGTGCAAACGAGCCTGTTTACCGAGCTAAAGGGCTAACGAGCTGGGAAAGATGCCTGCGCAGTCGCACACCGACGCTAAACCCCATTACGGACGTTGTACTAACAGCTGCATGATTGTAATGGCTGTGGTGACTGCTTTAATACTTACTGCATTCTCGATACTTATTGATAATGATATGGATATTTAACTACAAATCAAACAAATGTGACACGCACTGTGGTCATGCAGGCGGATGATGATGATGATGAAAGAAACTTCTGCACAATCCTTTCCGTGTGACGAATGAGCGGCCATTTTCATCTCTGATTTAAGATCGTAGCATGTGCAGCCAAATACTGGCTGAAGGAGTACGAGGAAAAAATAAATAAAAAAAAATCACGTGATTTTTGACGCTTTAGTCATTATCATGCAGTCGTACTGACACAAGAACCATTAACGCTGAACTTTAGGATATTTTTAGTATTAGCTAAAATGCAACGGGGAGTGAAAATGTTAAATATTTGTAAAAAAAAAAAAAAAAAGAAAAAAAAAAAAAAGAAGGTGTTTAGCAGGAAACACGGCCACATTTGGCATCAGCGGTTGGTCCACGTTATAGACATTCTCCCTCACCTTACAAACTGGCAACACACACACACACACACTTATTTTTAACACTTGATTGGTAGCGCTCTTACGTTAACGGCTTTTTTGGTGTTTGTGCCGGGAAAGAAGTGTGCAGTATTAAAGTGAGGAACATGGCTGAGCCTGTTTGCTCACTGCAACACACACACACACTCAAACACACATAGAAGTAAGAAGCATCTTCCCACACCAATGGCCCTGAGGTTGTGCCAACCAGAACTATTGTACTCGCAGCTCCCTGTCGCTCTCTCTCTCTCTCGCTCTCTCTCTCTCTCGCGCACGTTTGGCACACAAAAGGAGCGCTCACTAAGCGAGACTGACAATGAAGGCAGCGTTTAGCGACGCTAAACAAAATGTTTACAAAAGCAATAATCACAAGGACAAAGAGCGGAGCCAGAAAAAACAAATAAAAGTAACCAACTTGCTCCGCAAAAAAATACACATGCGGAGGACAAAAACAAAAAACAAACAAAAAAGACAAAACCTGAACCGCCGTTTTCTTTTTCTCAACAATGTCAGACACGCATGCCGCCAGATCACTGAATAAAACGAACCACGTGGGTTAAACAAAGCCGCATAAGAACAGGAACATTAAATTTCATTTTGGCTGCGGCTCCTTGGAGGGCAAACCTTCACAAACAAATAAAATCATTCATCAGGTCTACAGCACGGGGGGAGAAAAAACAAAACAAAACAAAAAAAACACGCCCTAAATAATCACATCCACACAGACGAAGGCCTAGAGATACAGCCTGCGTATGTGTGTTTGTGTGTGTGTATGTTGGGGAGGTGTGTTGGCACGGCGTGCCAGCGGCGGTTCTGGATTCCCGCATGGCTTCCCGCAGGGTGCCGGGCTCGGCCGCGGCTATTTGGAGGCCGATAAAAGCAGCGGGGACACACTGGATTAGCAGCGATAAGATAACAGAGCGCCGCAAGGGCTAACATTGTGAACGGGCAGCGCGCTGGCCAGCCCTGCCGGGCACAAACATGGGGTGTGTGTGTGTGAGAGTGAGAGAGAATGGCAGACATGCTGGTAAACCTTAAATTAAATCCAGTAGCAGAGCTAATCCTCGACAGCACTGAGGTCGGCCTCCAGTTTATTGTGTTTTACGCACGAGGCTCCATTAAATATTTGACACAATGATGACCCGAGTTGTAACTCTAACAATATTATCCTGTTTTTGATGGAAGAATCGTAAACCCGACTCTGAAAAACCTGTAAAAATCTGTTGGTTTTTTTAATACCTATGGCACAATGGGCAGTATCAAGAAGTATTAAGCAGCATTATTGAACATTACTGATCATTATCTGCGCATTATAGAGCAGTATTGAGGACTACCGAGCATTATAGAGCAGTATCGAGAGTTATCGCACATTACTGAGCAGTATCAAGAACTACCGAGCATTATAGAGCAGTATCGAGGACTACCGAGCATTATAGAGCAGTATCGAGGACTACCGAGCATTATAGAGCAGTATCGAGAGTTATCGCACATTACTGAGCAGTATCAAGAACTACCGAGCATTATAGAGCAGTATCGAGGACTACCGAGCATTATAGAGCAGTATCGAGGACTACCGAGCATTAGTGAGCAGTATCGAGAGTTATCGCACATTACAGAGCAGTATCGAGAATTATCGAGCATTAGTGAGCAGTATCAAGCATTATAGACCAGTATCGAGAATTATCGAGCATTAGTGAGCAGCATCAAGCATTATAGAGCAGTACTGAGAATTATCGAGCATTATAGAGCAGGCCTGAGAATTATCGCGCATTACTGAACAGTATTGAGAACTACTGAGCATTATAGAACAGTACTGAGAATTATTGAGCATTATAGAGCAGTATTGAGAAGTACCAAGCTTTATAGAGGAGTACTGAGAATTATTGAGCATTATAGAGCAGTACTGAGAATTATTGAGCATTATTGAGCAGCACTGAGAATTATCGAGCATTACTGAGCAGTACTGAGAATTATTGGGCATTATAGAGAAGTACTGAGAATTATCAAGCATTATTGAGCAGTATTGAGAAGTACCAAGCTTTATAGAGGAGTACTGAGAATTATTGAGCATTATTGAGCAGCACTGAGAATTATTGAGAGAGCTGATTTATAGCTACAAGACCAAGTCAAATACAAACTGTATTTTTTTTAATTTTACATTGGTTATTGCAAACAGGTTCACTGTTGTATTTTTTTTTAAGATAATTAAAAACATTTCATTCAATGTGAGTTTTCTAAAAAAACAAAAAACAAAAAAATGTTTCTAAAAAAGTACAAAAAAAAAAAAAATCAAGGAGTGCATGGATTGGTCGAGAAAATCATTTTGATTTGATGTTAAGCTTTTCGTTCGACTCGCCATTCCACGTTATGATATGCATTATATTGAAACACGAGTCGTTTTCATGTCAAAGCCGTACTGAATAAAACAAGCTGTGAAGAAAAAGCGGTATTGTGCCACGTCTAGATTTCAGCTTGTTATCATCTGCTCGGTTTGCCAGGGCATTACCTGGTAGCTTTTCGAAAAAAAAATACCTGAAAGCAAACGGACCACTTAAATGAAGAAATACACGTTAAGGACGAGCGCATCTTCCACCATGGACGTTGGTGCTCATACTTTTGGCTTGTTTCCCAATGGAGGCAATAAATATACGCACATAAAGGATAGAGTAAAATGTGTGACACGAGACAGACCCATGATGTAATACTTATAATAAACCCTCATGATGGACTTTTCTGATTTCTGATCAGGGTCTTCCTCCATCTGCAAAAATAAATACTGTGATCTGTCCAGTGTCTCATGGAAGGATGTGAAAATCACACATCGCTCACTCCTGATGTTCAAACTCTACAGAGGAGGTTTTTAAAAGCGTACATTACAGTATACAATGTCCTGACCTACATCGCACATCTGTTATTGTCACACGACAATGCTATTGGGTTCTTGTGTTCTTGGGTGACAAATATGTCTCGTTAATAATAAAGATAATAATAAAGAGGAATAGAATAAAAAGGATCTTGGGGGACTTTTAATTCGTAATATTTCACCGTCACGGATCAACAGCTCAAACAAACGTCTGTCTGTTGGGATATAAAAGTTGATTATGAAATTTAAAAAAAAAAAAAAAAAAAAACACACATGCAAAAGAAAAACAGAAGCAAAACCAAAACATGACGCTGTGTCCGTGGTGGTAAACGTGAGCAGAGAGATTTGGCAGTGAATAATTGAGAGCGCACCACACTAGTGCGCGCACACACACACACACACACACACACACACACACACACACACACACACACACACACACAGATCTAAAATACACTGCCAATGAGACAGCGGGCTGTGACTGGGAGACCGGCCACTTACTACACACAACATAGCGGTATTAAGCCAATTACAACAGAATGCTCTCTCTCTCTCTTACACACACACACATACACGCAGAATTTTAAAACCTCATTGACAAACTCGGTATATGAGGTCAGATGTGACCTGCTCGAATAATAAAGTCGCAATAAAACTGCCCTGGTCATAATCCTGTTCTCGTTTTAAGGCTTTAATGAGCATCTTGATATTTTTACTCGTTGTGCTTTTTAAAAGAAAATTTCAATGAGAGATGTAAGGAAGCTCTCGGGGACATCAGGTCCTTAATTATAGTATCACAGTGTGGCCAAAAGTTTAAAAGCAATAACAACTCTCCCAACTTTTGAACACAGGGATGGGTTTCAACTGATTTATTTAGTTATTTATTTATTATTTACTATTTTTTAACCTTGATAATGTCAAGTTTATCCTGTATTACACTGTCAGCTCCTTTTATCTTATTACTATTATTATGATTATAATTATAATTATTATAATTATTATAATTACGCAGTTTATCTGCATCTTATTTTTCTCTTCATCAATAAATGTTTTATTCAGCGCATGTCCATGAATCGATGACAATACAAGACTGAGAAAGATATGAGGTCACATGAGAAGGCTAAATTCCTGGCCAGTTATTAAACATATCTCCTAAAACAGGCGTTTAAAGACTGGGTGAAAAATGAGAATATATTTAATAAACTGATGATCAGCCGGTTGTGGGTCTACGTCTGGCTTTTTTTTTAATTTATTTATTTATTTTATTTGATGCCTCGATTTGTTGTCTAACAGCTCTAGAAATTTCACGAAACCTTAAGAATTTACCAGACTGTGCATTATATGACTCTACAACAGTACCACAGTCGTCGTTTTGGTTTTTTCTTGCCTCGGCTAGATGTGCTAATAAAACCGGCATTAGTTAGTCTTTTGGCCTGTGAGCGGTGTGTGTGCGTGTCAGGAGTGTGAGAATGAAAGCGTTGTGCTCAGAGCTTGTGCGCTGTGCGTCGGTGTGTCCTGCACTGACCTGGCGAGTGGACGAAGTAGGCCAGGTAGAGGTCGAGCTCTTTGACCGAAACGCCAATGTGGTGCGGTTGCACGCACAGGCTGTGGTTGGAGCACTGTGGCGATTTGACCAGCCGCTCCCCGTCTGTGCTCTCCAGCGGGCTGCCTTTAAACAGGATCACCATGACCAGGTCAAGCCTCCACACCTTATCGGCCTGCCTCAGGCAGTCTATGCGCCTCATCTTGCCTTTCTGGTCCGGGTTGGAGAGCACGCAGCACGGCGGCTTCTTGCCCGTCACGCTGAGCACGAAGTCTTCGCGGAACTCGGGCCGGATGTCCTTGCGCAGCTTGGCAAGGAGGCGCGACGCCCACTTCTGCTTGATCTCGGGCTTCTCGCCCAGCAGCTCGTCCTTCACGGCGCGCTCCTCATCCTTGGACATGCGCTTCTCGTGCTTCTTGAAGTACTTGCGCTTGCGTGCCTGCAGGTTGAACCAGGTGTAGGAGAAGGCGCGCACGTGCGGCAGGAGCGCCTCGATGAACGGGTGGAACTCATCCTGGACGGAGGAGGAGGAGCGGGGAACAGGGGGAGAAGGGAAGAAAACGAGAGAGGGGGAGATGGAATTAACATCGTGCTGCATGGAGGACGACAGAGTGAGAGAGAGAAATGAGAGAAAGAGAGCGCGGCTGGGATGAACAGCCTGCGAACGAGAGCCGAGTGCATGTGCGTGTGAGAGCTACTGGGCTACGCAACATACACACACACACACACACACACACACACACACACACACACACACACACACCCACCTTTAACAGCATGAACACTTACTCGCACTCACTGTGATCTCAGAAACACCGAATAACGTATCTTTATCATTTAAAACCCTCCGAGTAAATGCATTCTGAAATTTCAAACAAAGAAATTTTTAACTCGGAAAAAAAGTTTCCAGAAGAACAGAACCATCTGTTAATCTTAACCAAGATAAATTATTAAAACATACACATGATTTGTAGATGACAAGGTGGCAGGTATTTAAGCTCAAACTAGATCCGAGCACCAAAAATATTCTGAAAGAAATTTGCTATTAGAAAAAAAATAAATAAAATAAACCAGTCACTATAAGAGATTAATTTTAATTCTGCATTTTAGTGTCTTTATATTTTGAGGCAATTTCTAGAATTGTCCTTATTTTTATTCAGGTTTCCTATTGACTTAATATTGTATTTATCTCACGACTGAGCTCTATTACATAACGTTCTTTACTAGTAGCATTTTCCCTGAAATGTGTGTCAATTTCTGATACTGCAAATAAAAAAAATTACTTGCTCGCGTAAATACTGATCTTTTACCTTTTTTTTTTTTTTTTACAGAGCTTGTACTTTTTTTTTTTTAACATGCAACACACTATAATCACAACACTGCACAACCACCCAACAAACACATGCAACACAAAAAAAGCAGAAAACGTGGTAGTTACCATTTTGCACTTTCATCATAAACTTCAGTATAAACAAATAAAAAAAAATTTAAAATAAAAAAAAAATTTAAAAAGCAGAGCCGGTCCTCTCCTTGCTTTAGTCAATAGCACATGTTCGAATTCTTAGTACGTGGAGAAATGCATTTAATTTCCCTACAAAATTGCACTAAAAGACAAAACGGGAGTCGAGGGGGAAAAAATGGCAAGCTAGATTTGCCTCGAGTGAATGTGTTCGAGAACGGTAAGAGCCAAAAATTTTAATAAGCCAAACTGCACAAAAAAGAAAAAAAAAATTGAGAAAAAGTTGAGAATTTGTATGTTGCGAGCTCAGACGCAGAAACGACTGAGCAAAAAAAAAAAAAAGAAAGAAAGAAAGAAAAAAAAAAAACGCAGAGTGATTAATATAACCACAAAAAAAAAAATTGTTAGATAACAAAAGTCGTTTGGAAAAGTGGCAAGTGACGTCTGTTCGGACCTGTACGCTCTGCAATCGAGGATACTGAGAGAGAGAGAGAGAGAGAGAGAGAGACACAGAGAGAGAGAGAGACACACAGAGAGAGAGAGAGAGAGAGAGAGAGAGAGGACGACAGCAAGCGAGGGGGGGTAGCGAGAAAGCGAATGAAGAGCAAGAAAAAAAAAAACCAACACAACAGAGGACCGAATCGCTGTTGGAAGAGCGTGCGAGAGAGTGCTGGCAAACCCGACCGATGCTTCCCTTTCTCCTTTTTTTCCCTCCCCGACTCGCTCTCTCTCTCCCTACGTTCTTTTCCTAACCATCGCCCCAAAAGTGTGCCAACACCGGGCTGAACCCACCTATTTGGCACAGAGTCTCCCAATATGCTCAACCAATACGCACGCTTCGAGGCCTGAATGGGTGGGAGAGAGGGGGAGAGGGACAGAGACAGACAGAGAGAGAGAGAGAGAGAGATGGAGGGAGGGAGGGAGGGACGGAGGGAGAGATAGAACGCGACAGAGAGAGGGGAAGCGAGCGTAGTATGTGAATCAGTCAGTGGGACGGCTTTTCACTTGTGCCAAATTAACAAGTTCCGAGTCCAGAGATCATTAATTTCACACGGACCAATCAAACGCCTTGGCTGCATTCTAACCCTGCCCTCTTGTTCCTTATATCCATATCCGTCACCACACACACACTTTCCATCATCATCACCACCACCACCATCATCATCGCTCTCCCAAAACTCACCCTCTCCTCTTTCTTATCCCTCTAACCCAGTCTTCATCCATCTCCATATTCGCTCCCTTTCTCCATCCCTTCCTCAATCCCCCTCCATTCTCTCTCTCTCTCTCTCTCTCTCTCTCTCTCTCTCTCTCTCTCTCCCCAAGCCTTGGCATGGGAACAGTGTGTGAACACACAGGGCTGAAATCCCTCCAGACCCTCCAAACCAGCAGCTGCCTTCAGACCCACCACACAAACAAAGGAGCAGGGAGACCCACAGACAAATACTCCTCACCAACACCACCACGTTCATGCTCACTCCACACACAACAAATATCTGGACCATGGATTCGGTATTCACCGGACAAATCAGTACCAAAAAAAAAAGAAAAAAAAGAAAAGAAAAGGGCACAAATACAGTCCAGGCATGATTTTTGTTCTGTAGGTCATTTAACAATAGTGCTTAACGTCCGAAGACAAGCTTGGAGCTCCTATAGATATCTAGGTCCCACAACTAGATGTACGAAACAACTTGGACATAGTGCAATGTTAACGCTAAGCTATGGAGATGCTTTCTCAAGATCTAGCTTTTCGTGGTGCTCGTTTTTTGGTTTATGTTGAATTTATTTATTTATTCGTTTGTTTTTAATTAATTCGCAACATTTCCAGTGGCGTTTTCTTTCTTTATTTCTCCCTTTCTGGGGTTTTTCTTGCCACTGTGACCACCTAGAGTACCAAAAGTACAAATCTCGATCATCAGTGACCTGATAATCCGCTTTACAGAACCGCACAAATTGCTATCATAAGAGTCAAATTGGGAGATCTAATCTACAGCTGAGCTAAATCCCCCGCGAAGAGTTTAAGCAGCATATGCCGTCGACTCAGGGTGCCACCGTATCCCAACTTGTTTTTTTAAATAAATAAGTAAATAGATAGATAGATAGATAGATAGATAGATAGATAGATAGATAGATAGATAGATAGAT
>JAQLOM010000010.1:1742368-1752734 GCA_030068315.1 Chrysichthys thysi | reverse complement strand
CAGACACCACACACACACAAAACACACACAGACACCACACACACACAAAACACACACAGACACCACACACACACAAAACACACACAGACACCACACACACACAAACACAAAACACACACAGACACCACACACACACAAACACAAAACACACAGACACCACACACACACAACACAAAACACACACAAACACACAGACAAAGAACACACAGACACCACACAAACACAAAACACACACACAGACACCACACACACAGGGCAGAGACAGACAGAAATGGCCGTGGGAGACGGCCTCGTTGACACTCCGCTGTAACTCCGCCCGCTGTAACCTTGTCCTCCTGTGACATTAAAGTACAACACACACACGTCTAACGTCTCACAGCAACGAGCAGAACCTACAGAAAAGAAAGCGCTGCGACCCACTGATGACCTGCAGGGCGACTCGGCGTCAGCAGTGTGTGAGTGGAAACACGCGTCATGTGCTCCAGGTGCAGTCTGATGATGGCTCTGTTACCAAACATCACCATCACGCTCCATCCTCCTCTCAGAGCCGCTGTGGCGCTGACCTCGGGTCCATCTCGTGCTAGAAACACCGGCCTCCGGATGAGCAGGCTTCCTCTCAGCCCCCCACACACACACACACACACACACACACACACAGATTGGTCTGGCTGTCCTTATGAGGAGCGTCCACTGATACAATGAACAGTGTGGCTAATTAAAGCATTTAATCAGCTTTTCTTGCGTGGACCAGCTAAACCGGTTAGACATTCCTGTCCTCACGGGGACATTTGGTTCGCACCCAGAAATTAACACACACACACACACACACACACACGTCAGGAAGTTGTTATGCGTGACATGCAACAATCAGTCAGGGTGGAAGTAGTGCAGGCAAGACAGACAGACAGTGTGTGTGTGTGTGTGTGTGTGAGATCATGTCAAGGTCACTCTGATATCAATGGGTGAAAAAGAACAAAGCGCAGACAGTACGGAGGGGGAAAAGGATGGAGACAGAGAGAAAACAGACACACACACACACACAGAGGCAACTTTCAAACAAGCTTTCCCACGCTGCCTACAGGGCGCTGAGCCGGAGACATCCATGCACAGACACGTGTGTGTGTGTGTGTAGGAAACGGGAGCGGTGTGTATTGTCTCCGTGTAGCTATAGACGCACCCTTGTTTGCCAAATATCTGCAGTCACGAAACATGGGATGTGTGTGTTTGGTGTGTGAACTCTCGACCCCCAGGTTGATGTGCTTCATTAGAAACATAAATAAAGAAGTAAATAAATAAATAAATAAATAGGTGTGTAGAGTTCCATCTCACAGCCGTGAACCAACTCGACTTCGGCGGCGTGAAACCTGCGGCACGTCCCAGTGCGCGGGGGCTACAGGACCCGGCGTGCATCGGGAAATACGTCGTGCAGCCAACCGCAGCATCAGAGCGACGAGGGCACAGGTGAGGACATGGGGACGGGGGTGAGGACACGGGCGAGGACATGGCTGAGGACAAGAGAACATGGGTGAGGACATGGGCAAGGACACAGGTGAGGACATGAGGACATGGGCGAGGACACGAGAGCACGCTATGGGAAGACATGTGGGTGGTGATTCTTTACTGTGACTCTCACACACACACACAGAGGGAGAGTGTAGTGTGGTGTAGTGGAGTGCTCCGTGTGTGTGTGTGTGTGTGTGTGGTTTATAATGTGTACTGTATGTAATGTGTTGCAGTCTGGCGTTAATTTAAACGGCCCCACTGAGTCTGACTGCCACAACGTGTTTACATGCAGCAAATCTGAAACAAATGTGAGCACTGTGACACACACACGGCGCACACATGGCACACACGCGCGCACACACACACACAGAGCAGGCTGCTGAAACAGACCCATCTCTGATATTAGGGAAAGGAAAAGTGTGTGTGAGACAGAGAGAGAGAGAGAGAGAGAGAGTGTGTGTGTGTGTGTGTGTGTGTGTATGAGAGAGACTGATTCTGTAAAAGATGTGCAGAAAGAGTTACTCAGCTGTGTACAGGTTGCCATGGAAACCAAGACCTGTGGCCATTCTTAGTTGTGCTGTCATGGTTACACGCTTCATATCAAAGAAATGCAGACTGGCTCTCTCCATCTCTCACACACACACACACACACGCACACACACACTCATTCACAACACATACAAACACACACCTACTCACAACATGTACACACACACACACCAAACACACATGTACACAACAAACACACACACACGTACTCACAACACGTGCAAACACACACACACACACACACACACACACGTGCACACAACACGCACACACAACACACACACCTACTCACATGTACACACACAACACGTGTGTGTGCATGTTGTGAGTAGGCGTGTGTGCGTGTTGTGAGTACGAGTGTGTGTGCACATGTGAGTAGGTTTGTGTGCGTGCGTGTTGTGTATGTTTGTACGTGTGCGTACACACACACACACACACACACACACACACACACACACACATACTCAACAGGTACAAAGACACACACAAACACACACACCACACAGTTACTGCTTTCAGTGAGTCAGTAAAATAAATAAGACTTCACTGTGTAATTATAAATGAATTTATTTTATTTAAATCAGTTGTTTGGCAGAAAAAAAACAAAATACAGAAAACAAACAAACCCCCCCCAAAAATGTAATGATAAAAAAACAACAACAAAACGTCACCACACTTGGCACTGCAGTCCCCTCAGGGAGGAAGAAACAACATCCTGTGATACATGTATTTCCTTATTCCATGCGCGAGGAAGCCTTTGGCTTTCCTCGCCAGTCACGCTGCTGTTATTAATCATTATTAATAAATCGTCAATAATACTAGTATTAGCGCTACCCATAATCACAGCGCTGTTCTATTATTAGCATCAACTATCCTCGCATTTAAAGGGCCGGCACGCAGAAAGAACGCTAAAGGAGGGAGCTAGTCAGCAAATAATGATTACGATTCCGGATTACGTTTCTTATTTAACGTTTATTTTTTGCCTTTTTTTTTTTTACCCTAGTTTTATGCTACTCTTTGGCGATAACCGCTACAGTCTCGGCTAGCGAGCGATTATAACCTCAGGGAATAAACCATGCTCTCTGCAATTGACTATGTAATACTGTTACCATAGCAACATGTGTGACTCAAAATGGCAGTCAAAAAGCTACCGCTAATCAAAAAAAAAAAAAAAATCCTTCATGATTTTCAGAAACACGAGTCCGGTCCGTATTTCCTGTGAAAATAAAACAAACCGGAGTTTTAGTGAATTTTGTTTCGCTTCTGTGATTCTTTCCAACCCTAAAAAACCCCAAAACATCTTTTAATTCGTCAGCAGCTTCCTTAACGCCTTTCCACGCTAGCCAGCTGTTTGAATGCGAGCATAGCTGTTGCTAATATAACCTCGAATACCAAATAGCAATATTAGCATAGCAACATGGCTAGCCTTATTAGCACTGTTTTGTTAAATCAGCCCGGTAACCTTTTTTTTTTTGTTTTTTTAAGTTTTTTTTTACGTTTCATCTAAACTGCACAAAACCTGCTTGTGTACGTGAGGCGCGCCATACGAGAAACCGCATACGAGAAAATGAACCGTTTCAAAACGGAAAGCCCGTACCGAAAAAGACAAGAAAGAGGGAAAAAAAAAGTACAAATTTCAACCCACGTGAAAATGTGCGACATGAATTAGCAGACACAGATCCGACCTGGCAAACTGACGTGACGGTGAAGGGGCTGCTAAAGAGAGAGTCTGATAACAAGTGACGCTAATCCCAAAGGCTCCGGATGATGGTTAGCTTTGTTAATAGAACTAGCATCCACTCCTCGTTTGCCTCATTAGCATATGTAAACTTTAGAGGGAATGACTACTGCCAACGTGTCATTCGGATGCCATCCTGACGCTGTGGTCACCACGTGTAACTTTAAGGTTAGAGATGGTTCCTGTTAAAGGCTACCTGGTAAATCTCACACTGATCCAGAATCAGGGTTTGTTTTTTCTTTTCTCTAAGCTAACCTCCGCAAGGTCCCGCACCAGATCAAACACCACGTGGGAATGATGATAATTTGGTCCTGATGGATGGAGCACAATCCATTTTTTAAATTTATTTATTTGTTTTGACTACACTACACTTTAAAGTACACCGCTAATAAACTTGAATGAATTTGTTCACTTTGGCGCCCTCTAGTGGACTAGAGCGTCTTGCGGAACAGTGTGTACACTTCAGACGAACAAATAAACCAATGAAAAAACACAATAAGGTGGAAAAAAAAAAATCAGGACAGAGACATTTTACATATTTATAAAAAGCAGCCCATTTCAGCTGGGCGCTTTTACATGATTGAGCCGGTTTGCTTTAAAGGAGCAGTTTGTAATTTTTTTGGGGGGGTGACAAAAAAAAAAAGAAGCTTAAAACAAAACAAAACAAAAAATCCCCGAACAAAACCCTGACAACCTGTGTTTAAAATGCGGTTGTACATTTGCCTTGTGAGCTGCCTTTTATGGAAACGTGGCAGTTGAGCACCAGCACTGCCTGGGAGATTATTTCAGGGCCAGAAAAAAATGTAAACAGAAAACCAAAATAAAAAAAAAAGCCCAAATCTGTTGTACGAGTTTTTTTTTTTTCTCAAAGTTTTTTTCCCCCAAGCCCCAAGTAAAATTTCATGATTATTGCAGGTCTAGGAACTCTTTGAAAATTACAGACTGCACCTTTAAAAATATCTTACAGTCCATACTGTTCATTGTTCTTGGCAATTTACTTATTTTCTTATTTATCCAAGTCTATTTTCCATGCCTTTTAACCTCTTGTCAACCATTTATGAGTTGTACGTCCTTCAAAAAGCAACAAAACATGAACGACAAGAAAAAGAAAGAAAGAGAGAGAGAGAGAGAGCGCGAGAGAGAGAGCAAAGCTCCATCCTAGGATTAATTTTGGCAGCATAAACAAGTACTTTAACGTGTGAAGATTTTAAGATTTTACTTAATCATTGCTTCTCCCTTATCAGAGCTTTAAAGTCCACTTCATGGTCAGAAGGTTGCACCAATAAGACGATGGAACTTTTATGCTGCAACTGTAAAATTCAAGTATCGATGATCAATTATTATTATCATTATTACAACAATCAGGTAGAACTGCTTATTTTACCCATTTATACGCTGCCAAAATGCCACCCTGTATGAATGTGTGTGTGTTCATTCAAGTGTGTGTGTGGTTTATCTGACGGTCACTCCGAGTTTCTCCAGCACACGCATGCCCTTCTCCTGATACTCCTCTCTCGTCAGCCAGAAATTATCTTTATCTTTCATGATGTCAGCGAGCACAGCTCCGCCCAGAAACACCATGTGCTTACGGCGAGGCGGGTCCTCGATACGGATCTTGAATTTCTGCAGACACACGGACAGAGAGAGAGAAGGCGGGAGGTGGGTTGTTACTATATATAATTACACATCATCACATATAAGGAGAATCAAAAAGTAAAGGCAAAATACGTTTAACAGCTTTAATAGAAGAAACTATGAGAAACCGAACATATGACTTTTCCACATAGTCCCCATGTAAGATAGCGTATGTCGTATCGTTCATCTAGCTTCTGGATTCCTGCAGAGAAGTTGTTTTTCTTCTGCTCCCGAAGCCAGGTGAGCCCCGCTTCCATTACTTCATCATCAGAGGTGAATCTGTGACCACGCAGCGCCTCCTTCAGGGGACCGAAGATGTGATAATGGCTCGGCACCAGATCCGGGCTGTAAGGAGGACGTGGGAGACGTCGGAACCCGAGCCGTCGCACTGTCTCTACTGTCCCTGCTGCTGTATGAGGACGTGCATTGTCATGGTGCAGTGAGACTGTTTTGGACAGCGTTCCTCTTCTTTTACTGCGTATTGCAGGTTGAAGTTCATTTCGCAGCAATACACAGGACTTTACACTGTTCAGAGTTTGTCCATGCGCTTGGAAATGCACCAGAATAGGAACCTTCATGATCCAAAGGATGTTAAGATGATTTTCTTGGGGGAGGACTGACTTTTGAATTTCTTCTTCGCTGGAGAAGACTGACGTCTCCACGCCATGCTTTGTGTTTTGCGCTCCAGGTCATCATCACGTAATTTAAATATTTCCTTTACTTTTCAAGTTTCCCCTCATGTATACATATATAAAATGGCTTAAAGTTCCCATGTAAGGCCTCTCTGTGTAAGGCCTCCGAACGTGGTCTAAACAGGAAGTCAGAATGACCAGGTGTTTGACGTGAACTGCCTGACAATGAGTAGCGATCAAGATGTGCCACACGTCCACCCGATCTAGGTTGAGCATCAGCAGCACCGATGGTGTCAGATAAGCCGCAGGTTCTTCACCAGGAGACCAAATGCGTCAAAGTGGTAGGTTTATAGTAAATATTACATATTACGCTACATGATAAACTGATATTACTTATTCTTACTCAAGGAGACGCAATATTGTCAAATACTCCAATGTCGGGGCCCACAGCATTAAGGGACGAGTAGAAAATGCTCCCAAACACCAGGTTTGATTTTAGGAGACGTTAAAAAAGTCACCCATAGCCTGTTTTGGAGACCATAAACATTGTTTCTTACTATAATAAATAATTAAAAAAAAATTTTGGGCCAGGGCCACATCAATAGAAATCCAAATTCAATAAAAAAAAAAAGCACTTTGAACACTGGCGAAATCTCACGGTCACATGGCTTGTATTTGTATAATGAAACAGGATTGGTTGTTATATTTTATGATGTAATACAGCATGATCAGTCACAAGTACATCATCAAGTGTGCGTTGACGTTAACAAGCAGGAAGTGTCGCTCAGCTCTTGTGGCTGCGCAGAAATGTCTTACCGAGACTGTTTACACTGACTGCTTTAACAGCTTATTGGCTTCATCCCATTTATTCATCGACTATATGAGTTGGGAACTAAGATGCACACTACCCCTAAACCTGAAAAAACAGATTTATGAGACTTAAACGTCATGTAAGCTGCTGAGTGGAATCTGTCGCCACCTGGTGGTGGATGAGTAAAACTGCACTTTTTCAATCATACGTCAATTCTGGAAGATTTTTAGGATAAATGAGGTTAGTAACAGTTTATGAAATGTGAATGTGTGTGTGTGTGTGTATACTAACAGAGAGCTTGTCCACATCCCCTTTGAGCACCCTCTCCAGGTAAAGCTGCTTGAGCTCGCGCTCCAGACGGGAGGGGAGACCGGGATACATGGTCGAACCGCCGGACAACACAATGTGCTTATAGAACTCAGCCCTGAGAGAGAGAGAGAGAGAGAGAGAGAGAGAGAGAGAGAGAGAGAGAGAGTTTTTAAGTGAGGGTTGTGAGGAAACCAGAGCAGATCCTGCAGGAAGATGAACGTCCATGAACACCAGCATTTAGTTCATGAGCAACCTGTATTTGGGTCCACACGTTGTTGTTTTCATGGTAACTGACCTGGTGTCAATGTCGGCTGCTTGGATGGTGTTGAAGAGCAGCTCGGCCACACCTACCCCCTCCACGTTAATCAGGTGGGGCTGGAAGAGTGCCTCAGGAGCCTCGAAACGCTCACCGCCGACCTTTATTACCCTGCCGTCTGGCAGCTGGAGAGAGAGAGAAGGAAAAAGAGAGACAGGGAGAGAGAGAGAGAGAAAGCGAAATCCATAAATTAATTAGCAAATAATTTTTCTCAGCTGCTTTTTGAAGATGTTTTCTTATCTACTTGCTTCATGCTGCTGTATAAGAGAAATAAAATAGATATGTTGCACTGTGAAATGCAGGACACTCTTTCAGTCCCACAATGCACTGCAGGACCAGGCATGTAACCTATCAGCCTTGGAATATCCACAGTGCACAACTTAAACACTCAGAGTGCCTCTAAGGAGAACCAAGAGCCACTTACAGTCTGGAAAACGTCCCCCGCCCTCCCAAAGACTTCAACAGAAGAAAACAAGTGGAAATTTACAACTTCACCCTGCTGCCCTCTAGTGGAGACAAAATGGATCTTCACACACCGTCCAATGAGACGCGTGTGTGTGTGTGTTCGTGTTTGTGCGCGTGCATGCTCACAGTGTACGATTCAACCAGCACGGTGGTCTCCAGTGCAAGTTTCTGCTCCTGTTCGATGTTGTAGCCGACGTAACACAGCTTCTCCTTCATCATTCTCACTGTCTCGAAGTCGGCCGAGTGGTTGAAGGCATAACCTCTTAGCAACAGCAGCTACATTTAATACACACATTAAAGATGAGGTCTGAAGGACTGAGTTGTGTTTTGATTTGTGTGTAAGCATGTATATTGAGGTAGAATGTGCAGATACATAATTTGATGGAAATGCATGTGTACTGGTGTGTGTGTGTGTGTGTGTGTGTGTGTGTGTGTGTGCGCGCGTACCTTAATGAGGTACCGTGTGATGTCTCGCCCAGCGATGTCCAGACGGCGTGTGAGGTGGGGCAGAGAGAAGCCCTCATACACGGGACAGATGTGAGTCACACCATCACCAGAGTCTACAACCACGCCGGTGAGCAGGCCTACATAGACACACACATACAAAGGTTATAAACACTTATAAAAGATCTAACTACATGAACTCTTAACCCCTTACCTTCCCCTTTAACTGTAAATATTAACCCCCAACATAGCCATAAACCCTAAACTCTAAATATGTACCCCACCCCTAAGCTCCCAACCTCAACAAATCAACCCTAACCACTGATTTTTTTTGTAAACCTCAACCCTCAAGCTTTAAATCTAACCCTAAAGCTCAACCTTTAAATCGAACTATAAACCTCAACCCTTAGATCCAACTTTAAACCTATAAATCTTACCCCAAACCCCAATCTTTAGACCAAACCAAAAGCGTCAACTTTTAGATCCCCTAACCTTAAACCTCAACCATTAGATCTAACCCTAAACCTCAACCTTCAGATCCAACCCTAAACCTCAACCTTCAGATCCAACCATGAACCTCAACCGTTTGATCTAACCCTACACCTCAACCATTAGATCTGACCCTAAACCTCAACCATTAGATCTAACCCTACACCTCAACCATTAGATCTGACCCTAAACCTCAACCATTAGATCTGACCCTAAACCTCAACCATTAGATCTGACCCTAAACCTCAACCATTAGATCTGACCCTAAACCTCCACCATTAGATCTGACCCTAAACCTCCACCATTAGATCTGACCCTAAACCTCAACCTTTAGATCTGACCCTAAATCTCAACCTTTAGATCTGACCCTAAACCTCAACCTTTAGATCTAACTACAAACCCCAACCCTCACCTTTAGATCTAATCCTGAACCTTGACCTTCAAATCTAACTCTAAACCTCAACCTTTAGCTCCAACCCTGAATCTTTACATCTAACTCACAACCCCAACTCCTCAACCCCAACCTTTGGACCTAACCCCATACCTCAACCTTTAGACCAGACTTTAAACCCCAACCTTTAAATCTAACTATAAACCTAAAGCCTAAACCTAGACCAGAGTTGTCCAATCTTATCCAGAAAGGGCCGGCATGGGTGCGGGTTTTCATTCCAATCAAACAGAAGCCACACCTGAGTCTATAGAAAGTCAAGATCAATTGATTAAACATGCAGAATCCGGTGTGGCTCCTGCTTGATTGGAATTTAAATCCAATCCTAAACCTCAACCTTCAGATCTAACTCTAAACCCCTTAACCCCAACCTTTAAACCTAACCAAAAACCTCAACCCCCAAACCTCCTAGACCATCAGATCTAACCCTACAACTCAACCCCAAAATTCACATCTAACCATGAACTTCAATCCAAAACCCATAACTAATCCCAAACACCAACCCTAAATCCATAACTTCCCATTTAACCCTCAACCACAACTCTCAAATCTAATGCTAAATCCCAAACTTCACCTCTCAGCTCTAAACCTTTAAACATGTACCCTTCACCATGGGTGACCCGTCTTATCTGGAAATCACTGGTTCGGCTGCAGGGTTTCATTGCCAACAAGCAGAAGGGCAACTGATTCCACTTGATTACGGTCTTCAATTATCGATTAAGTGGGCTTCCTATTAAGCTGCAATCACAGTGATGGAGTTTGATGAGCCCCCTACCCTATATACCTCAACCCTACATACCCCAACCCTCAACCCTACATACCTCAACCCTACATACCCCAACCCTACATATCCCAACCCTACATACCCCGACCCTCAACCCAACATACCTCAACCCTACATACCTCAACTCTATATACCCCATCCCTCAAACCAACATACCTCAACCCTATATACCCCAAACCTACATACCTCAACTCTACATACCCCATCCCTCAACCCTACATACCCCAACCCTACATACCTCAA
>JAQLOM010000010.1:1614070-1625394 GCA_030068315.1 Chrysichthys thysi | reverse complement strand
TGGAAAACATTGTTTAAACCCTTTACAATGAAGATCTGTAAAGTTATTTGGATTTTTACATTATTGTTGAAATACACGGTCCTGAAAAAGGGGCGTTTCTTTTTTTGCTGAGTATATATACACACACGCACACACACACACACACACATCCGAATCAGCTTTAATGGCCAAGTATGTGTGTACATACAAGTAATTTACATTTTTTTAAAATTGGATCATTTCCAATATCTTTTCTGTGTGAAGAGAGCACTGAATAATCTAAACGAATCAGTGAATCAAATCAAAGAGTCGACTCCTCGTGGAGCAATAAATGGATCAAATTTACACACACACACACACACACACACACACACACACACACACACACACACAGACAGACAGACAGACAGCTATGGGAACTGGTTAACCATTGCACCTACAAGGCTTCTTTCCAGAAATATATCTCTGGAAATATATCGCATCTCCATCGTAACCTGAGGACTACCTGTACGCTGGGTTGTTTTTTTTTTCAGCAAGTCCTAGAAAATATGGTGAGATGGTCAGTTTTTAACTTTCCTCTGCTATTTCAATACAGAAAATCCCAAAATGAACAAAAATTATAAAATCCAATTGACTTTTTTTTTCTTCAAAAATGTATATTTTGTCGTCACACCCCAGATGCAGGATGAACAAAATGACTTTTTGCATTCAATTTATAAATTGATTGGCGCGCTAATATGACCTGAAGGAAGATTTTAGAGGACATGCAACTGAATCTATTTTTTACAATTAAAATGTACATAAGACTCAGGTGAAATTGCACAAAATACAAGAAATCAAATGAAACTTTAAAAGAAAAAATTCACAAAAAACAAAACAAAACAAAAAAAATTCACAAAACCCTCGGGGTCGCTGCCAGGACCGTTTAAAAAGTCAAGCGGTAAGCGTCGCGCAAGTGCGCCAGGCTGTCCAGTGCAAACAGTGCAAAACTGTTAATGGCGATTTCAGTCCTTAGCCATCGTAGCCGTCTTCACGGTTTCTAAGTGCATCTTTGAGCTGTCCACATGGGGTCACCTTCATCCTCAGCAGGAGTGAAGTGTTGAGAAGGTGGGCATCAGGATGGATCAGATAGGTCTGGAGAGCAGAAGAGCTCACGATCCCTGCTATCTCAGGACACCGGATGAACCCGTGCAGAAACCTGACATCGAATGTAACCCAGATCAAACCTAGAACGTTTCAAGGAACACTTCTATAGCCAAAACATTTGTCTGAATGAACATTTAATCACCACTGATTTATTTTCCTTTTTGGTAAAACAGTGTGTGGTGAGACGTTCATTCACCCACTTTCAGTAAGCCCTTTATCCTGGTCAGGGTCACAGACATGAGGAGGACATGTTGGGAATCTCTACACAGACAGTAATCCGAGCTCAAGATCAAATCAGGGACACTGGCGCCGCGAGTCAACAAGGCTACCCACAGTACCACCATGCCACCGTCAGTAATGCTGTACAACGCCATATTAAAATGAAATAAAATAAACACTTTTAAAACCCAGAAAACCATCTAACTGCCTATAAAATCGTGCACGTTTGATGTTCAGGAGAGATTTACGTCTGACGCGTGTGAAACCTGGAGCACATTTCAACAATCGGGATTTATCCTGCGCCCAGCTCAACCCTACCCAAGGAGGCAAGATGAGAAAATGCTGAAAACATGATACTTAATAGAGAAACAGATTGTTTCTTATCCTTACTCGATTTTCAGTTGATTTAAAAGCAAATGATTGAGGAGAGAGGAATATTAATCCTCTTAAAGGATTACAGCAGCTGTCTGTGATTGGGGCAGATGTGAGGAGACAGGAGTCTGGATGTGACCTCCAAATGGGTAAATTAACTGGTTTGCAGGTGTTGTGTGCCCAACTGTAGACAGTGTTATCCTTCCAGAGGCAGGGTAAACCCTGGGTAGGTATCCAATCTACCCCGGGGCTGAAACGGAGACAGAAGAACCATTAATGCTCACCTGGGGGTTGAACTCATAAGCTCCATGCTCTGAAGCACGTGAGCTAACCCCTGCACCAACATGCTGCATGGTTTTAGTCTTATTACTTGAAATTCAGACCCAGATCATTGGGAGATCTTGACCATCCTGGACTATAATTATACTCGCATGAGACGCAGCAAGCAAACTTCAAATCGTAAAGAAAGCCTAAAGTGTGATGTAGATTTAAGGTCAAGTTGTTGTTGGTGTTGTTGTTCTCATGCTTGTCGCTCTTGTATCTTGGGGCACTGGCTTTCCCTTCCAGCTGTTTCCATGTCATCCCTCTCTGCTTGATGTCTATCTCCTGGTCCCATGCGCCAGATGTGTCTGTGGGGTTCCTGGTGGAGCTGGCGTTGGGTTTCCATGTGAGCGTGCGGCTGACCCATCCCTATCTTCTTCTCTTGATCTTCTCCATTGTCTGCCAGAGATCATTGTGCTTGATGGGATCTGAACACTGGATGGCCGAACTCATGCAGGTGGTGATAATGATGTTTCTGTCAGAAGTAATCACAGGTCAATTCAATAGCGAACTTGCCGTATAAATCTACGGCCTGTATCTCCACAGTCATTATTAACGCACAGCTCTTGTGTGCAAGTTTTAACAACTTTCAGAGGAATTAAACATTCATACTGAGGTGTGCTTCCATTAGCATCATTTCAATGGATCTATTAATATTAATACAGAATGGACATTCTGTGAATACATACTGCTGTCTGGCATGTGGAAATTAAAAAAAAAACCCAAAAAACCCTGTACACGTCAAGGTAGGTCAGTGTGAGGACCAAATTTGGTGCAATATGTCGCGTTAGTGCAAAATCCCCTGTGAGGGAAACAGCAACATGGTCACCATGGGTCAAGGACACCAGGAGAGGTCAGAGCTCTCAGTTTCTCTATCCACTCTAAAACATCACCAAATCCAATTAAACTCCCATTTGTTCATGCGCCTCAGATGAGCTCGTTTGGTTTTACGGAGAGGTGAGCGATCGAAGGGGAGAAAAGACGGAAAAGTAATGGTGTTTTTGTCAAGCAACGTGATGTGATGTGGTATGACGTAAAAGCTTTGTAATACAACACGTATCAAGTGAAGTAAATAACGCAGGTCATTGGCTGCTGAATGAGATTAAACTAATGAACTCGAATGACAAATCTGACCCTGGTGCTCTGCTGAAATGAAACAACTTGAACGCAACCCCATATTTGAGGCAGTGCATTTAAAATAAGAAATCCCAAACGCCAGAGGTTTAACTTGTGTCCCTCTATAAAGCCTTAAATAAGCTCCCGATGAGAATTATGAGATGCCACTGAGCTTCTAAACATACATAAGGTCATGTAGTCAATCACAACCTGGAACCTTTAGGCTAGATGGAGAGAAAATAAAAGCAATTTCCTGTCTAACGCGCATGGAGTGTACATAGACCATGTCACATCATGCAAGTTTGTGATGTTTTAGGGGTTCAGGATAGAGTGATTAAGCATAACGGTTTGTAATGATGTAAATAAGGAGTGTCAAACATATTTCCTGTATCTAATGCTTCCGATTTGGCCTACTTTTTTGGTCCATTTAATGTGCTGATCTCTGGTATTCCACTAGGGGGCAAACTGGAGCAATACACCTTTTGAATGAGTAATTCTTAAATACCAGACTAAATATTTGACCTATATCCCCATTTAAGTCCACTTCAGTTCCAGGTTGGTTCAGTTCCTCACAAAATGTGGAAGAGTTAAAGTGTCAAGACAAGATATAGGCTAACAAATCCATGAACTGAAAAATTCATAATGGATTGCAGTCAGTTCCTGCGTTTCGTAGGTGATATTCAAGAAGTTCAATTTGTCTGTGCATTCAGAACGTAGCCATCCATCCATCCATCCATCTATTATCTATACCACTTAACCATCAGGGTCATGGGGGAAGCTGGAGCCAATCCCAGTTGACTTCAGGTGAGAGGCGGGATACACACTGGGCAGGTCTCCAAACCATCACAGGACTAAGACAGAAATGATCAGCCACTCGCACTCCCATTCACACCTGTGGGTAAGTCAGAGTAGTCAGTTGACCTATTCTGCATGTCTTTGGACTGTGGAAGGAAACCAGAGCACCCAGAGGAAACCCCCGCAGGCACAGGGTGACCATGCGTATGCATTAAAACAATGTTACTGTCACTGCTGTGTAAATCGACCCACTATAGTAGCTCAGGGGATTAAGATGTTGGACTACAGATTTGGAAGGTCGGGAGTTCAAATCCAAGCACCGCCAAGCTACCGCTGAGGGGCCCTTGAGCAAGGCCCTTAACCTCAACTGCTCAGTTGTATAAAAGTAAGAGATAAAAAAATGTAAGTCGCTCTGGATGATCAGGGCGTCTGCCAAATGATGGTAAAGTAATGTAATGTAAAGTGGGGTCTGTGAAGCATAGGTGTGGGTCTGAGGTTTATCAAAGCTAATTATTATCGCGTTCTGGTAACTGGTAATTTGTATTGAAGGCATTCGATCCAAATTTCATCCATCCATTCAGCACTATCTCTGTACTGCTTAAGAGCCACGGTTGACGGGAAGCTGGAACCAGTCCTCGCTGACTTCAGGGGAAAGGTAGGGTACACCCTGGGCAGGATGGCAATCTATCGCAGGGCTAACACGGAGACGAACAACCATTCTCACTCACAGTCACACCTATGGGCAATGCCGTGTAGCCAGCTGACTGGAGCACCCGGAATCCGGAAACCCATGCAGGCACAGGGAGAATCTCCAAACTCTGCCCGGACACGCCCCTGTCGGCTGCAGGTGTGAACCCGGGACTTTCTTGCTATGAGGCCACAGTGCTAACCACCGCACCACCCTTCAGAATTGAACTTTTTAGATTAAAACTGATAAATTAACATATTTAAGACTAGATCAAGCCAAGAGATGTTGATTTTGAGGGGTAGTGGGTAGATTTGGTGCCTGGTTCTGGGGTCCGATCCTGACCTCCAGTCATTGTATTTGCAGAGTTTCGCATTTGTTTATCATGAGGTTCCTTCCACTTCCAAAAACATGCAGGTGGGTGAATTACCTTCGACTATATCCTCCTGAGACCCGAAGTGTAATGGTGTGTGCCTTGTCCTTTCTCCTCACTGTTTCTCTTTTTTTCGTAACTCATAAGTGTTCAACTTGATCATTGTTTCCAAACAGGAAGAAGTTCGGCAAAAGAGCAATACACAATGGTCCTCATATGAGAATCTTACAAGGAAACACACACAATGTAGTTCGGGGGAAAAAGTGATGTCCTCTCTGGAGGACACTGGGGTTTCATGTGTACATGTGATTGGTGTGTGTATGTGTGTGAGCCGGGATAGGCTCTGGATCCATTGTGACCTTGACTACAGGAACGTGATTACTGAAGAAGGATGGTTGAAGGATTTTGAGACAGTTTACATTCTTCGCAAGTGATTTTAACAGCCATTTAAATCAACGTTTGAAAGTTCTTCCTGTCTGGTCTACCTGTCGCTATTTTTTCCAAATACGTAGCTACCAAGATGCCACTGAGCGAGGGTGGACTGGAGACCCTGGAGACCCTGGAGACCCCTGGTATAACCGAAGGACAGATGCACTACTTAGCTTGATGACCCTTCATGCTTTTCACAATAAATATTTACCCTGTGTCTAAGTCCACTAATCTGGACTATGAAAGCTCCTCCAACATCTGCTCATTAAGGCCATGCAATTCCTAGACAGACACACACACGCATAATCACACACCACGTGTTCGTTTTCATCAGTGCACACATTCGCTATTGACTGACAGATCGCCGAGCCATCGCTCCCTTCTTTTCCACCCTGTCCTCTTTTCACTCGCCAGTAAAAGTAGGCCAGCTGCAAATCCCTGACAGATGAGTTTGTCTATTTTTTTCCAACGCAACAGCTTTGGCTGACTGGTGGCCTGGAAACTGTTGATCTGCACGTGTTAGCATGTGAGGGAGCGCTTACACGCGGACAAGCTTAACTGCTTCACTCTTTTTTTTTTCTTTCTTTCTTTTTTTTTCCCTCTCAGATTTGAGGCACAACCCAACAGCCTTCTCTGTTAAATCCCTGCTTGGTCTTCAGAGACTCTGCGGCTCCTTTCCTCATCTTCTCCTTCACCCATTTGCAGTGGAGTTATCGTTCTTTGTTTATTCAGCGAAAGAATGCGAAAGGTTCCAGAGAGCAGCTGGATGAAATTTGGTCCTGCCGGGCGAGGCTCTTATGACTGGATGGCAGGATCTTCCTCACCGCCGCCAGAGGAAAACCAGCTGCAGGTCAAACACACTTTGATTTCACTCCTTTTCTTTCCTTTCCATCATGATTCCTATATACCTATTGGGTTTCGCGTTTTCGTTCCCTTTGTTCTTGTCCCTATGTTACAACGGCGATAAACAACAAATCCATAAACGTTACAGGAAACAGAGTAATCGGAAAAATCACAAAATTACAGACAAAACCCAAGTGTACTTTTCGTTTTATTGGTCGCATGTGGATGAAGGGATTGGCGCTCGTAAAACAAAACCAAAAAAAATTGCTGACTGGAGTTTGCGTGAGTTTCAAAAGTTCTTAATCATTCAAACGGTTAAGCCAGCGTACAATGGATTTTTTTGGTTCTGGCACGCTTAGTTATGTAATATAGTTGTGTTGTTTTGGTTGTTTTTTTGGGTTTTTTGGTGACAATCAGTGCTATTAAGATGCAGGTTTATTATGTTCAGGTGCCTCCATGTTCTCTGGTTTCCTCCAGTCTCCCAATAACATGCCACTAGGTGGACTGCTTAAGAAAAATGGCCCCTAGGTGTGAAAGAGTGTGTGAATGGGTGTGCATGAAGCCCTGAGATGGACTGGTGTCCTATCCATGGTGTATTCCTGCTTCACACCCATTGGTCCAGGTATAGATTCCATATATCCATACATGCATATCCCTCCATACATCCATCCATTTTAAATTCCAATCCATTTTTAAACCATGACATGAAAATACTGTGTAATACCTGATCTTTAACTGGTGTCTGCAGAGTACTGTATGTAGCTTATCTTTGTTTTTACGGCATCAACAAGCCCACGGTCCATGTGTTATTCCGGATACACAGAAGTATTACTTGTATTGCTTTATATCTCAGGTTCGCATTAGTTTGATCTCACATCCCCCTTTTTTTTTAGGCTTTGAGAAGACTGCTGCTTTCACATAATGTGGCAGTTACTTGGTTTTCATGTGAGGTTCTGTCAAATGGGTGAATTCAGGAATCGCATGCGTGAGAGGATTTGTAATACAGGGGTACCTCGGTTTTCACGGACTTCGGTTTTCGTCGATTTTTTTCCATGAAAAATTGGTGTCGGGTTTCCTCGGATTTCGGTGCTGATTTTGCGAAAACAACTAATAAACAAAGGGCGACCCGCGCGTTCCCATCACATGTTCCGTAAACAATCCCATCGCTTTCCAGTGTTTTTGTGCTTTTTTTTATTGATTGCGAGTGCTAATACTACAGTATTGCATGTAAGTGATTACTGCGTATACTGTACATATTCTGTGTGATGTGTTTATTTTGCGTTTAGTTCGGTATGTATTTTGGACTGTCTAGAAAAAAAATTAATTGGATTTACATCGATTCATATGGAAATAACCGCCTCGGTTCCACTGGATTTATCTGGAGGGATGAAGTGGTGGGAGACGAGGCACTGTCCACGGTGCTGAACTCGCTCTGAATGATGGTTACCACTATGAGGGTTTGTTCTTACGCACCAATACACATGTTATTCATAGAGTCAGGGTTATTATTTCTTGGCATAGCTTATAACTAGAGATGCATTTCGACAAGAAAAGGCAAGTGGGATTGTGCTGCGGTGTAAAAATAAATAAATATATGTGTGTTTTGGGAATGAAATGACGTTTGAGAGCTCTCTGATCGAGCGTGACCGAGCTGAACGACTAAGATTGGGAAACTCCATGTATTTCTTTGGTGCCAAAAATGCATTGCTGACAATGGAAGAAAAGGAGATGGGAGAAAAAACAAGGAACAACCCGTAGCTGATTTCACGTACGTGTCGGATGAGTTGTCCTGAGGTGTCAGATGACGTTCGGGGGCTTTCTGATGAAGCGTGCCTGAGCAGGAAGACTTGAAACGCCTTTTATTTCAATGGAGTCAAAAGAAACCATAAGGAAAATGAGAGAACAAGTGTGTCTTTCCAAAAGAGATCTAAAAAACATTGTGGCAGAAAAGTGGTCTGATGAATGACTAATGGTGTGTTATGGTTTCCACCCCTCTGGGTTACGCTTCACAGACTCCAATTTGAGAACCAAGGCACAAGAACGTTATACTTTTCCGGGCATGCTGTCAGCCCAAAAGAATTTATTCATAAAAATCCACACAAGACATTTTTTAAAAAGTTTGCTGTCCTAGCTTTACCTGTGACCAACATTTGTACAAACTCGCTCATTTGCGTTTTTGCTCATCTGACCAGATGGTTGCGCCAAAGTGTCACTTCAGAACTATCAACCGAGGTCCTCAACTGCTCAGATCTGCACATGGTTCATTTCCTGCCTCATTTATAAAGCACTATTTATGTTTAATGCAGTATTGTTATGTTGTTCCTCTTGGTCAGGAACATGTTTGTACCGGTGAACGCCTTTCCCTAGTTTACTTACTTTCCTTTGGGAACAAACAGGCCTGAAGAAAGGTCATCTGATGAGACTGCTAACCAGAGGGATTTCAAAGGATTATAGTCTAATCTAGCTGAAATGCAGCATTATCTGATTAGCAGCAATGCAGAGGGAGATATGCCTTGATTGATCCTGGAGGAATCATGTGATGAAATATTGTTTTATTTTAGGATTCACATATGCACGCTTCTGCTTTTGAAAAAAGCAAAAAAAAAAAAAAAAAAGAAGAAGGAAAAGAAGGATATTCAGTGTATGTAAAAGCTTCCTAGCGTAAGTTTTTTAATCAGGTTTATTGGAGGCGTAGAATGAATTAACGAGCAAAATTGAGCAAAATTAAAACGCCAGCTTCTTGTATGTGTAATTATCAAACGCGATCGTGAATGTGGGTTTTTTTCTTGGGTTTTATTTTTTATTTATTTATTTATTTATTTATTTATTTTTGGCATATTCACAAAATCCACTTGTTAAAAATGTTAACGATTTCATTAGTCATCTTCCAACGAGTCTAACTGTCCTCGTGAGCTTTCGTCCACTGAAGCTCGAATATCCGTTTATCTTAAAAGTCTTTTTTTTTCATAAATGTTGTGTTTTATTAATCCCAATCTTCGAAACTGCCCCAAAATTTCCATGCACGGACAAAATATTCCACTTTTCTTCTTCTTTTAGCAATTTAAAGCTTATAATATAGTTAATAAAGACAATTTAATGTGACCTTAAAATAGCAACTTCTTCCAATCATTTGTTGGTGAAAATTGACCCACTTGACGTCTAGACTCCTCCTTTCTTTTGAGGGGAACCCTCAAAGGATCTTTGGAGTACATTTACATACTCTGAGTGCTAAATAAAACCTCTTTAGAAAGCAAAAGCCCCCTTAACTACCCCAGAAACCCCCTCAGGGATCCTTTATTAAAGGTGGTCGGATCTTACCTGGTGGTGCGTGTGCTCAAATGAATAGCAATTCTTTATATCCTTTATATCTGCAGGGTTACCACTGGAATGAGCTATTATCCGACCAGGATGCGAAGACGGAGATCGTCTTGTACGTCATCCTCCCACTGGTCTCGCTCTTCATCTTCTGCCTGACAGCCTTCCTGATCTACCGGAGATGCTCACGCTCCAAGCTCAGTTTGGCCAACATCATTGCGCTGGACCTTCAGGATGCGGACAGCAGCGCCGAGATTCTCGCGTCGCTCACAGCCAATGCCGAGCGTCTGAACAGCACCAGCTCCGACACGTCCGACGGCGTTTTCCTCATGGTCTACCTCCCACCACCCTATGAGGAAACCCTGACCAAGATAACCCGCGCTGCAAGTCTCACCAGTGGCAAAGATGTGGAATGCATAAAGATGGAGGATCTCGAGGCCAAACTGTGTCCAGAACTCCGATCCAGCGGGCATTACGTTTAAGCAAGAGTCGCAAATACATCATTTAATAAGCTGTAGTTTTTTAACTGAGAGTTCTGAGGAATGGGGGGGAAAAATCATACTAGATGACATCTACAATGTGTCTATGTGCCCGACTAAAGGAGAAGGCAGTAACTAACCACAAAATGAAAAAATGACATTTATTTAATGCCTAGCCAAACAAGTAGTGGCTAAAGAATAAGACATGGAGTTACATGTTTAACTGGTGACTAACAACAACATACTAAGACATTTTAGGTTTTCAAGATGTGGGAATCTAAAGCTATCCTCTGAAACACACACTGATCATTACGTTCACATTAAATGTACATTAACACCAGTGTAAAACAAGCTCTGCGCTTGTGCATCATGTGTAATTATCAAACGCGATCGGGTGAACTACAGAGCCAATGGGTTGTTCTGGGTTTTTTTTGTATAATCAAAAAATCCCGTTTTAAAAATGTTAACCATTTCACCAGTCATCTTCCAACGAGTCTAACTGTCCTCGTGAGCTACCGTCCACTGAAGCTTGAATATCTGTTTATCTTAAAAGTATTTTTTTAAATAAATGTTGTGTTTTATTAGTCCCAATCTTCTAAACTGCCTCAAAAGTTCCATGCATGAACAAAATATTGCACTTTTTTTTTTTTTTTAGCAATTTTAGCAATAAAGATAATTTAATATGACTGTAAATGATTAAATAATCAGAGCTTAAAGACCCAAAACATCATAAATTATACAAAAACTAGTTCAAATGGTTTGTTTAAAGAGGCTTATCAGTGAAACATTGCATACTGTGAAGTCCTGCTTGACTCTTGCTTCTCCGCAGTACGCTCTGAAGTCTCGAAAATGACAATAATTTATATGTTATATATAATATGTCAAAAAAAAAAATAAAGGACTTTTAAAAAAAATGTTTTGATGTATTTCATAAAATTTCAACATACAGTGGTACCTTGACTTACGCCCGCCCCAGGTTACGACATTTCCGAGATATGAGGTTGATGTCGGGCTGTTTTTTTGCTTTGGGATACAACAGTTTTTTGGGATATGACATTGGCGATTTCATCACGATTCGTGTGGCCCGACGCCATTACGCGTTCCTGTGTCCCAGTCCGCCCCAAGCCTACCTTCAGATCACATGTCGAGCTCGCTGAGTAAGCATCACCGCAGCGTTTCTCGCTTCGTTTTGTGTTCTTTGTGCCGTTTTGGAACTTTATTTGTCCTGTACCCTGTATTTTCATCATGAGTC
>JAQLOM010000010.1:1275917-1289550 GCA_030068315.1 Chrysichthys thysi | reverse complement strand
GGGCGGGGAGGAGGTTACTGTACAGCCAATGAACGCACGTCTGAGTGAGACCGATTAAAGGGACACGTGCGTCTTTGGTAGGTACGCAATACGCAAACAGGAAATGGGAAAACATTGCGCGTACGAAGCGGAAGGGGAAAATGGCCGGGGCTGGGTTTGTTCAATACCCGATTATGTGCTCGTGACCAGATGCAAAATTTTGGCAAATTGTTTGGTCGGGAACCGATTTGTTCATGTTCGGAAGCGTTCGTGACCAGAGGTTCCGCTGTATCTACGTGTCTACCCCAAAAAAAAAATCCATTTGAATGCAATGATGAACCATTTTCACGAGCTAACGTTAGCTGTGTGTGTCGCAGAAGAGGAAGAAGAGGAAGAGGACGATAGTGATGATGACCAGATGCCCATCCCGGTCAACTCGACTGCCGTGGGGGAGGAGTCTCTGGAGTCTCTGGAACCGCCCGCCAAACTAGTCAGGACGGATCTGTTCAACAGCACGCACAACTAACACACGCACGCACTATACAGCACCTCGTACATCTCATACACTCACATAGACCTGTTCAGAGATTTGTTAAGACGTGAACTTCACATTTCACTGACACACACACACACACACACAGAGATATATACAGATTTAGCTTTGTGTTCTATCCTCTCTCTTAGTGCCATGCAGTCTTTTTGCCTTATTCATTATTGCCTTTTGAGAGAACTCTTCTATCTGCCATAGTGTATGAATGTTTAATGCCTTAAATTAATTTGAGTGATATGCCTTATATACTTCGACTATACAGCCCGTTTGTGTGATACTATTTACACGTGCGTGCATACACACTGCCAGTCTAAACGTTTTCAGGAAATCCCCGCATTTATGGTGTTCAGCGGCGTTTAAGCATCGTCACGGTCCAAAGATCCGCATCACGACAGTTCGGTAATGAGAAACACACAAACGTTATAAGCGTGAGTACACCACAGCGCTGTCGAATTCTCAGTTCGGGCCGGATGCTCTCGGCAATCCAGATGCAAATCACAGGTTCGTGTCGACGAGCTCGTTGTAATGCATCCGTTTCTATGGTAACAGCAGCTCACTTGCAGGGACTTGCGTTTTATTCCTTACATAGGCACTCTTGAATCCTTTTCAGCTCTCGAGGTTTTTATTATAGGTGACGTTTCTAATATATATATATATATATAAATAAATAAAATATAAAAAACTGTTTTCTAGCCCTAAAATTAGCGTATACATGACTTGTAATATCTTGGCGTGTGACGGACCTGGATGCTTATTAACCTGACGAAAGACAAGTCACGCCAGGTTATATTTACTAAAATATAGGATGTTTATAAAAAAAAACAAAACAAAAAAAAAACGTTTGACCGGCAGTGTGTATATACACAGACAGAGGTGAAGTCTGCTAATGTTTTAAATGATACGTGTCTGAGAAAGTTTTTGAGGTTGGAAAAAAAAAAAAAGAGGATAGAAAACATTATTATTATTATTATTAATTTTTTTTTTTTTTTTTTTTGACATAATGCTCTTTCTGACATCAGGGCTCAGTCAGCCATCTTGTTTCCCATCACGTTGCTCAGCTGTTATTGCCTCTGTAACAGCTGCAGGTTTATCCCTGTTTGTATAACCGCCGGTCAGGGTTAACCTTAAAGGTACAGTCATCAATTCTAATCCAGTACACTTTTTGTCAAATTCAGCAAACGGCACTCGCGATACACCATGTGAGGCTTCGCTGTATGTTTTATTTGTGCGCCTGAGCTCGTACTCCTCCCTGGTCGCGAAAACCAGGAAACAAAGAAATTGGCTCGAACGGAGATACACAACAGCCAATCAGTAACAGGGGGTGTAGAGACGGGGGTGTCGTCGTCGTTAGTGACGTTGCCTTGGCAATGGGCGTCCTTGAATTTGGGGGCGGGGCTTCTGAAGGAGCACTGAAGGTTGGCATGTATTTGTTTGGCTGTTGAGGTCAAATATAAAAGAATCGATGACTTCACCTTTAATCTGTGCCGTGAGTCTGCCAGCATGCGCCTTTACATCACGTGATCTTTTTACCCTTCAAGCTCTTTGACCACGGGTTGGCGGGACGTAGAAGTGTGAAAGAGGTCGCCCACGATCATCGTTTTCTCAAGTCATGGTTGTTTTACGTGGACGCTATCATGCTAGCAACGTCTCTGTAATTTTTTTTTGTTTTGAAAGAGATCATGTTTCCAACAGACGGAGACCCGTTTACGCTTGATGCCCTTTTGAGTTGCAGTGTTATTTTTCATGAAGCACCCTTTGTGTGTGTGTGTGGTTTTATTTTATTTTTTTGCATGCTTTTTATTTTATTTTATTATTTTTTTTGCCAGAAGAGAGATTTAAGCTCGATGCCTCAGTGTAATAATTGTACTGCTTGTGCCTTTGGAGAATAACCTCTGACTGCAGAGATCTTTAAATGTATGAATAAATTAAGATGTTCTATCGCTTACTATGCTATTTGTTGTGCTTTTGCAAACAACAACTACAAAAAAAAAAAAAAACATAGCTATGCAGTATAAATACCACGGTTCTCCCAGCATTCATGCCTCCAGGCCATTCCTTCATTTCATTTCATTTCATTTGCTTGAATCACCATATGCATCTTGCACATCAGTCAGCCATTCTGCACGTCTGCATCCGACTATTTCGTCTCAAAAGCACCGGGAAGCGTACAGGCCGCAGATGCGTGTGCTGATATCGATACTTGCCTGATGTTTTCTCACACTTTATGCACATTATCTCAGAACTGTACTTAAATATGTTAGGACATGTCTCCATAACACTCCTTTACATTCATACAAAAAAATAAGTTCCTTATTTTTTCTTTTCTGCCAAAAGTAATTATACCTGAACATGTAGATCCACAGACCTGTTTTTTTGGTTTTTTTTTAAACAAGTGTAATGCTCATATTATGCGAGTTCGAATCACAATTTACATGTTTATGACTTGATAAATAACCTGTTAAGATGCCATTCGAGGGTCTTCACTGAAAGGTGTAACTGAGGTAACATTTTACTAGAGCCTAGGTGGCATAGAGCTTTAAGAATTTGAAGGAGTGGGGCCAGGCACATGGTTACAAAGAGCTGAGGAGGCCAGGAAGCTCGGGGGGGGGAGTAGCGTTCAGGTGGACAGCTGGAGAAAACTGAGGAGGCAAGGCCAGGTAGATTGCTCTGCAGAAGTGTGAGTGAAGGGGTTAGGTACATGGCTGCAGCAAACCATTGGGGAAAGCATGAGGTATTGCTGAACTGAGGGGACAGGATCGGGTGGATGGTTTTAGAGCACTAAGAGGATGGGATCAGGTGGATTGCTCTAGGGAACCACGGGGAAGGGATCAGATGGTCACCTCCATGGCTCCAGAGAACTGAATTCACTCCAGAGTCGGGTGAATTGCTCTGGAAAACCGTGGTGTGTGAAGGGGTTTGGTGGATGGCTCTGGGGAACCATGGGGTAACAGAGAGGTTGGAGTCTGTAAAATCTGAGGAACGTGGTCATCTCCAGAAAACTGAAAGGGTAGAGTCATGTGGACAACTCTGGAGCTGGAACTCTAGAACATTTCACAAAGTGCAGCTTGAAATTTTTAAATGTCTGTTAAGAAAAACAAAAAGTCATATCTGACCCTACATGTATTATGTATGATCACTTTTAGCAGCAAATTCGTACAAAAAATCACGTTCCCTATATTTTACCTCCTAACTGAGAGAGACTGTTATTTCTGAAAGCTCTCCACCAAGTCCGCCTCATCCTGAATAAAACGTCATGAACTGATATTTTATATATTTATATTTTATAGCTTATCTTGAGAATATAACTACGCATTTTGGCATCATCATAACACATAAGCGATTATCGACACAAGCCTTACATGTAGGAGACGACACGTCATTTGTCATTTAAAATGCTGGAAACCAAACAAACACACACACACACACTGAATTCTCGTCCGTAGACAGTGTCTTTTGTGGTGTGAACCTGTTCCTAATGGCAGCTGTAATAGTCAGTTAGCAGCTAAACTCTTGTGGCTTTATCGTGGGATTGGTGGGTGGTCTTAAAGTGACGTGGCCAATCAGAGCGCTCGATACTTCAGCAGGCGTGCAAACATGTTGCAAAGTATTGTCCTAGACATTTAAAATGTACGTAACGTGTTGTTCGAAAGAGATTTTCACCGTGGGTTTTTTCAAAGTTGTATTTCTAAATCACCTTGTGAAGGTAACGTTCTCTACGAGTTAAATTGTCTCTCTTCAGTGATCTTATTAGAAGTTTATAATTTTATGATACTGTTTCTACTATTAGAGCTTTATTTGAAGTGTCCTGTAGTTTTTATTGTGGGAGATTCGCTATGTAGCTATCGGTGTATGACAGAGAGAAAATAAAAACGATGAAGTGAAAGGTTTTGTGCACTTTTTTCCCCCCTTTCTTTCTCTCTCTCTCTCTTTCTTATTTTGTTTGACTTTCACACCCTCATCACAGCTTACACCTTGATAGGTTTGGGTTTCAACAACACTCCCCTGAACCTACGACACTAATGATGTAGGAAGGTGTGCTCAATTTTGTGTCTGCAATTTAACGTACCAAAAGTACCAATGAAAGTTTTTTTTTAGAAATTTGACGACATGGATCTCACACACCCATTTGCAGGCTATCGACACAGCCGATCAATTCTCAACCAATCAAAGCAAGCGTTTCTTGTAGCTTTGATGTAAACTGACGCTACCCGGTGCATTTGAATTACCTCAGAGGTGAAAAGCTCACTTTCAACCTCCATGCACCACAGCGACAAAGAGAGGAGTTACCACGCACGCCCCCACGTTTGTTTTTTGTTAGCAACAAGCTAGCCAGCTAACCGTGTCGAGTGATGTACATTTACGTCCACAAATCATCAAACTGCAGATATAATTAGTTACAGATTTAACAAGCTAATATTCCTGTACAGGTGCTCCCCGAATTTCGATGGCCCGACTTACAATTTTTAGAAGTTATGAAGACTAATGTGATCCGCAAAAAATTGTAAAATATTTCAAAAATATTAAAAATTCACGAGCAGGCATCGCTGGCAGGCCAGTGTAACAGCATATGTTGTACACGGACGTCCAGAAGATGCCTGGAAGTACACGGCTGACACCCAGTGCAATTACGACGCCTGGATTACTCGCCTCGCGCGATGCCTAACTCTCTCACGCAACTCACGGAGTTACCTTGTGTATCGGTGTACAGTACAGGGCATTACCGCAGGGATTTTTGCGATTATTAACAGAACAGCTTCAGCGGCGGCTGTCTGTAGCCGGAGCTCAGTATTTGTGTAGCGGGGTGTCGCGGATGCACGGAGCTCAGAGACACAGTGCTGCTGCCTCCAGCGGGTGCGGACCTCTCTGACAAACTCTCTCTTTTGACAGAAATGTGATTTAAATGAAATCTCGCTTAAATTTTAACTCGCCCCACAGCATGAAATATCGGTCTCCCTGTTAGCAAAACAGAGCACATAAGGACCTCGTAGCGCCGTGGAGCATGATACGAAACGCTACAAAATAATTATTAAAACAACTAAACTTCAACTGATAACATAACTACCTATTCTTTAAAACTAAACCAACACAACAGGACTACACAATCACACGTTACCAAATTAAAACTTTACAATTCATGTTCAGCACGAGCAGAATTAAACACGCCCCTCTTCCTCAATCAGGAAGTAAACAAGGGCATAAAGACGGCAGTCTTAAAGCGACAGTACCCCGAATACACACACTTCCAAACTGCACTTTTTTCTTAAAATAGGACTGTGGTCTGAACACAAATATTTTAACTAATCAAATAAAAGAACATTTGAGATGTTGGAGAGGTTTCAATCAAACAGGAAAAACAATAAATTATAAACATATCATTTGAACCTGGTTAAATAAGCTAGGCTAAGATACCTAAGCCAGGATAAGTGGTTCAACACAGTCGTTCGACTTACGATATTTTCGACTTACGATGAGTGTGGCCGAACGCATCTCTCGTAACTTGAGGACTACCCGTATGCTCGTATACACCACTGTGCACAGGACAACTTTTAAACCCAAACCTTTACTGTTGATATCACGAGCCGCCATGTTGATTTCAACTCGCTGAACTCAGATTAACCTGGACTTGATGAGACCAGCTCAAGGTCCCGAGTAGACATGAAGAGGTAAGGAATTACGTGTTACTGATCACGGAGGATGTCCAAACCTTTAGAATTATTAGTTTTTATTAAAAAATAATCAAGTAAAGACAATATCAAGTATTGTTCATGTTCTGTAGAGGTGCATCATGACCACTACTTAAAAAAAAGCAAACAAACAACCCCCCCATAAAACAACATAGGTCGACGTAATGTCATCTGCAGAATTTCTGCATGTTTTTAAATCAGCAAAGTTCCAATATTTCTTCGAGAAAACGCTGTACGTCATACACATGTCCCCAGCGTAACCTGCAGTTGTGTCGACGAGTTCAGGGGCCAGAAACTTCCCGGGAGCACGTCGCTCACAATCGACCTTGCGATGCCCGAGACGATCTGCCTTGACGGGGTTATAGGTACACTTCCAGGTCTTAAGAGATCAAAACAAGTCTGTGACGATGTTCGGAATAGCGGTCCTTGATTTTAGCATGCGTTAGTGTTTTATCCGTTCTGATGAAATGTTTTTACGGAGTTCGTGTCTGGAATTCATTTCACAGCAAACTTACCGTTCTCGACTAGACGACAAATTGAGTTAATAGATAAATAATAAATGCTGACAGGTACACTGTGCGTGTGTGCGCGCGCGCGTGTGTGTGTGATGCAGGAAAACAACTTCACAAAAGTCAGAAGCATGTTCGATTTAAGCTGCGGATTTGTTAAGCTCGGATCTCAGAAACCCAAGATTTGCCCGACTAAGCCCCTAACTTGGTCACTGGTCACTTGCGGAAAATCTGACCAAAACCCAAAAGCACCATCTTCAGAACATCATGTGTGTTAGATAAAGACATGACAACACCTCGGGGCAGAGGTGTCCCCTGATCGAACTTGTCCCTGATCGATACTGATGCAAGGTAAACGGCTGGACCATGCATACGAACGGATCGATCACATAAACAACAACAACAACAACAAGAACAACAAAAAAAGACACGTGTAAAAGACGGTGCGCTAGAGACGCTTTGTTCGTTCCAGCTGAGAGTCTGAACGGCCTTAGAGCAGCAGCAGCATGTGTAGCTCACCGGACTGACAGTCGAGGCTTTCGCTCCACAACTGAATTTCTGAATATAAAAAGTGGACAGAGACAAAACTGCTCTGCCTGTGTGTCTGTGTGTGTGTGAGAGAGATGGTGTTTTCTTTACAGGACGATCCACGTGGCTCTGTCGCTGTCAGCAAGTACTTGAAGAGAGGTACCTATAAAGCAATAAACACAACGAGTATTTGAGTGTGTGATGATCTGGACAAGGCTAATCTGGTAGCTAAATGCTGCGCTCACTTGTTAGCGTTATAGCTGCAGTAAAATATTACGGAACGCAACACCAATAGTTTACACTTGGTCATTTCTGTCTGAACTGAATATTCAGATACACAGATAAAAAGCGAAATGTGATATCCACAGAAGAAGAATCACATGAACAGTGTGAGTGTGTGTGTGTGTGTGTGCGCGCGCGACAGACACACCTTTGTGAAGGGCTTCGTTGGTCATGCGGTTGATGTAGCGTGAGCTGCTCTCCGGGACGAGCCACCTCATGACTGTGTTTACACACGACTTCCTGTACGAACTCCATACACTTCCACTGAGTGGGTCAGAAAAAGAGAGAAAGAGGGAGAGAGAGAGAGAGAGAGCACGTGAGTGAGAGAGTGAGTGAGAGAATGCAAGCGAAAGAGAGATAGAGAGCGAGAGAGTGAGAGAGCAAGAGAGAGAGATAGAGAGCGAGAGAGTGAGAGAGCAAGAGAGATAGAGAGCGAGAGAGAGAACACAAGCAAAAGAGCGAGACAGAGAGAACGCAAGTGAGAGAACACAATTAATTAAGAGAGATAAAGAGAAAACGCGAGCGAAATAGAGAGATACAGAGAGAAAGGGGGAGAGAAAGAGAAAGCGAGCAAGCAAAAGAGTGAGAGCAAGTGAGTGAGAGAGAGAGTCAGAGAGATAGAGAGCAAGAGAGAGCAAGACAGCAAGAGAGAGCGCGTGAGTGAGAGAACAAGTGAAAGAGAGATAAAGAGAGAATGCGGGCGAAATAGAGAGAGACAGAGAGAGAAAAGGGGAGATAGAGAGAGAGAGAGAGAGAGCGCAAAAGAGCGAGCGAGAAAAAGAGAGATGGAGAGCGAAAGAACGGGCGGGAGAGTGAGAGAATGAATGAAAGGATGAACCTAAACAGGAATCATAAACATGCGAGTCCTTTCTAACAAGGTTATTAACAGTGTTTCTCAAAATTTTCAACATCTGAACAACTGAAAAACTTTTCCAAAGTCTGAGGGGGGTGGGTTAAAATCAAAGTGGGCGGGGCTAAACTTGAATAAAGCGTAAAAAAACAAGCTTCACTCGGACCAATCACGAGGCTTATCCAAAATTACGCGTTACTGCTCAAACAGTGCGTTGTCGAGCCTCAGACAGAGGGCACGCTCATTTGAATACCAAGCCACACCCACACCCATTTTTATATCGGGTTTTAACACAGAAGTGTCACCTCAACAGCTTACCTGGTTTGACCTTTGACCTCGGTGAGGTCCCCGACACCGACGGTGCAGCAGGCGCCCGTATTCAGATCCCAGCTGACCTGCAGACTGGAGTGATACGACTTAGGCCTGCCCGCGCACACACACACACACACACACACACACACACACACACACACACACACACACACACACACATGTAGAGCAGTTCATATACAAGCTGTCAGCATGTTGATGTGTGTGCGTGTGTGTGTGTGTACCTGCTGTGCTCCTCCTCACAGTTGGAGAAGGCCAGCAGCAGAAGTCCGATGTTTATCACTACTATATTTGTCTCTGGGCAAACCTGTTGTCATGGAAACAGACCTCAACAACACATGGCGCCAACTGTCGTCATGGCGATAACGTGAAGGACCATGAAAATATGGATATTAATGCAGGGATTGATTACGGTTACAGTTAGCATGAACATGCACGCACGCACGCAACCACACACCTCGAGGATTACGACATCGTAGTCGCTGAAGGAGCAGAACTGCGAGGCCCACTCTGCATCGTTTCTGATCACCTCATTAATCAGGTACTCAAAATCCAGGGTCAGCTGCTCCACACACACACACTGCGGGAGAGAGGGACACAAGCAGATTACTGTAGGAATGCCGGGTCCTTAATAACAACCTGAACCTCGCCAGCTACACACTACGCTGAAGACGGAAGGAAAAAAGCGGGGAAAAGCAGATTTAATTACCCGTAAATAACCTTTGGTTTTGTTTTTGTTTGTTTGGGGTTTTTTGCCTTCCAAGTAGGGCTGGGTGACAGGAGCTAGACAGTCATATCGCGATATTTTCTGACGTTTTCACGATAACATATTTACCACGATGTACACACTATGCTAGAAAAATAAAGCTCAGAGACAAAAGAACATGTAGCACAGGAGCGAGGGGGCGCTCTCGAGCTCTTGTGCGCACGGGAACGTTACAGCGGTACCCCGCATAACGAACGCAATCCGTTCCAGCGGCGCGTTCGTTGTGTGAAACACAATTGCCCAAAGACTTCAATAAGAAATCGTGTAATGCGTTCCAGGACGCCGCAATAAATCGAGAAAACTGAAAGTGAAAGTGGAACCTCACCCTGCTGTTGATGCCTTGTCTTCATCTGAGACACATCTGGCCGGATTCAGCCATTTTTTTTTAAACTGATTTTTCCCCTGACATTTAACAACAAAAAAAAAAAATCGTGCGTGTGTTTGCGGCAGTGTTCGCTCTGCGGGGCGTTCGTTAAGCAGAGCACCACTGTATAACAGGTCACATATTGAATCTAACTCTACGCCTCATGCTACATTACATGCTCCTTGTCGATGTATTCATGGTTCAGATTTTTCCCAGGCGCACCCAACACACGTAGTAAACCTCACAGTCCATAATCGGACGTGCCTTTCCAATAGTTTTCATGCCACACACAGATACACACCGGTCCCGTGTACTGTCCGGTCACCAGCTGCAGGTTTCGTCCCTTCAGGTCCGAGACGGTGAACGGCAGCTGAACTTTATCCTCCTCTTCTCCTGAGACACACAGAGCCATCTCATCTGTTTGTTCATAACATTTTCTTCTTACCGCTTAAAACTGTCGACGTTCAATTAACAAAGCTGCTTAAACGTTACTGTGACTGTAATAATTCGAATTAGACTGACGTTAACGATGAGGTATTCTGAAACGAGTATTTGACCTCGTGTGTGTGTTGTGTATTTTACCGCTGTCCTGCTCTGTCGCCCCGGGCTGCTGCAGCCTGTATCTGAGTCGCGTGTAGTTCACGTATCCCGGCTCTGATGTGGACGACGCAGACGCGACGTGCGGGGAAAGCGAGCACAGAGAGGACGTGGACGCTGGGGACATGACCGTGCTGCACGAGACACTGTCCTCCGGCTCAGTGGATGACGGGGTGCTTCCTTTCCCGCGTGACGTGGACGGCCCCTCTGTGTCCTCCCTCCTTTCCTCTGCTCTCCTTCGCTCGGGTTCTGTGGCGTGACACGCGTGCGAGATTTTCGCCTCTCTGGTCTCGCCATCCTTCCTCCGCCGCTCAGCGTCTCCGTCTGTCCCTGCCTGCGCACGCCGGAAGATGTCGGCGGCGAACTCACGTGCTCGGACGGCGGCCTGGGATCGTCCGGGAGAGAGCGGCGTCGTGTGGGGATTGGTTGGTCTGCGGTCAGGTGACTCATGAGAGGAGGAGGAGGAAGAAGATGAGGAGGACGGGCTGGGAGGACGATGAGAGGAGGAAGCAGGAGTCTCTCTTTTTCGGTACAGGATCTGATTATTCTGTCCGTCCACCTGCTGCTGCTCCCCATCTGAAAGAGGCATTTTTACAGATCGTTTTCTTTATTACACGGATATCCGGACAAATCACAGCAAATATGAAATCCCAAACACGCATCAGCATTAATCTCAAACGGATTGAAACGTTTCCATCGCTTAAAGAGAACAAAAGAAAATAGTTTTGTTTATTGTGACAATTTGTATAACAAACACAGATGACACACACACACACACACACACACACACACTGACCGGAGCAGAGCGAGACAGCGCAGGCCACCAGTGAGTAGCTGGTGTTGAGGAGAATGACCTGATCCTTCTTCAGCTGCAGAGCCGGCTGGAAGGTGGGGAACGGATACACCACCTGATAACGAGCGTTCAGGACATAGCCGTGCTCCAGACACTCCCCTCCTACACACACACACACACACACGGGGAAAAGGCTGGGTGCTATACTTGCAAATATGCAGATAAGCACATTGCAGCATGACTCAGAATGAAATAGTAATAGTGGTGTGTGTGTGTGCGCGCGCACCTGTGCGTATTGTGGATGTAGTGGGCAGAGGGCAGCACTGTTGGCACCGTTGTGCAGGCGGCATGGAGGCGATAGTGATGTAAATGTCTCTGTTATTCTCATCACTCATCATCATGTTCATCAGAGCCGTGCTGCTGCGAGTACTGACACACACACACACAGAGTATGAAAATGTTTTTACAAAATGTATACAGATGGGCAAACAAACACAGACATTATAAAAACACACAAAAGTATAATTTTCACAGCAGATCTGTAAACAACGTGGCCTCAGTAGGTCAGTGAAGGAGGCGTGGCCTCTGTGCCTGTCAGTCCCAGTGAAGGAGGCGTGGCCTCCGTGCCTGTCAGTCCCAGTGAAGGAGGCGTGGCCTCCGGGCCTGTCAGTCCCAGTGAAGGAGGCGTGGCCTCCGGGCCTGTCAGTCCCAGTGAAGGAGGCGTGGCCTCCGGGCCTGTCAGTCCCAGTGAAGGAGGCGTGGCCTCTATTGACCATGGACAGGGGTCCAAGGCATGTCTCTAAGAGAAACGTGAGCTTCTCACTTGAAGCCGAAGATGACGATCTTCGAGTGATCATTGTGCCACTCGCAGACGGTCAGGTACAGCTCACTGTAGATGTCTTCACCGGCAAACAAACGCACATGGTGCACCTGAGAACGAGAGGCAGAATCAGCTCAATTACATACAGCTACAGGAACCTCGCCTGGCAAAAGCTTCCAGCAGAAATAACAGATGGCAGTTGAGCTTAAACAATAAGACGACCAGAAAGCGTTCCACGTGTCCACAGGAGACAAAGCCCGGGTGACGCTGCTCTGCTCGCCTGAGGCAGCAGGTTACCTGTTTGAGGCGACTGTGCAGGTTGAACTCCCACCAGTACAGATGGTAGGTGTAGAAGGAGAAATCATCGTCCTCGCCACAATCGCTCGTGTAGGACAGAACGTAACGCCCGCACTTTGTAAAGCCCAAGAAGATGTGCCTGAAACAGCGGAGATTGAGAACGGGCATGTCAGGGACAGACATGTCATAGGAACCAAGGGTGCCAATACTTATAGTACACAGAGACTATTAACTGCAGACACCGGCTTCCTCTGCATCAGCGTAGGCTTGACAGTGTTCATCAGATTTTTTTTTAATAGTCTGTGCACGTAACAGTCTGTGTTAATAAGTGTGTGTGAATAAAATATAATTTTTAAATATTGGCACCCTTTGGATTGCTAAGACAAATGACCCACGTTGCATACACTAACAAAGCAAGATCCTTTTTTTGTTGTTGTTTTTTCACAACAACAACAACATGTATGCGGCCTGTGAATCTCATCATCAGACTCTATAGCCCTTTAAGCACCCCCCAAGAAAACACACACAGATACACAACCGCTGTACGCGACGCTACGGATTCAGATGAACAAACACACCAAGGCTGGATAAATCTAACGCCTTGTTAGTTAAGCTGTGTGGTGCAGTGCCAGGAAACCCTGAAAAGTGTTAGATAACGTAATGTAATGATTCATTAAAGCCAAAGGGAAAACAAACAAGCTTACGGTACTGTAGCACACCGTTTTTTTTAAGCCTTCACCTACGAGACGTGATGTCCCGTTCCTGGACTGTATGCAAAACATATAATCAAAAACGGAGCAACAGGTACATTCTCTCTAAATTTAACAGAGAAGACAATGGGTATAGTACGCAGAAGAGCCATATCATAGCCTTGAGGTGACATTTATGTGGCTTGCATATTAATGATATCTGCATGTTTTTGAAAACAATCATCAATAAACTCTGTGCACTAAATAACCCGCCTGGTAAACGTCGCTGCACCGCACACAGGAGGCAAGGTTTGAAATACAGTGGACCCTCGGCTCATGAACATGTCGGATGGTGAACAAATCAACGTTCGAACTAAATTCCTGAACAGATTTTGTACCGACCGATGAACAAATCCTCAACTGACATACAGGCAGCCAACTCACGCTTCACACCACAAACGTTCAGTTCCGGTCAAGCGCTCGTGGTGTGAACGTGTTCAACGCATTTTTGTGTTGTATTTCTCTGCGTTTTTGCTCTATAAGCTTCATTACGGGTCCCAAGAAAGTGGAAATGGTAGTGAGAGTAAGAAGCCTA
>JAQLOM010000010.1:1233335-1251974 GCA_030068315.1 Chrysichthys thysi | reverse complement strand
TATTGTCACACACAAACCCATAATACACTTTAAAAACATGTTTTGAGGCTGAAACACATTCATTGTATTTACATTCACTTCAGTGGGAAAAATGTATTCAGGTCATGAACAAACAGGGTCACGAATAGGGTCTCGTAATGAATTAAGTTTGTGAGTCGAGGTCCCACTGTATCAAATATCACGTTTTTATTATTGGGTTTCGCCTTTCCTGATGTGCTTAAAAAACAATTCACAATGAGGTGGGAGCATGGCGGATGAGGAGCTGATGCCATAAAGAAAAAATACTCCACGTGAGTAGTGTGGCAGTGGTTTGGTTATGCACTGTCAGATATTTCTCAAAACAAAGTTAAACTTTGTTGGGCAAAAGTCCGCACTTCCTGAAGTAATATGACAAATCTCTTCAAGCACCTTAAAAGGAAATATCTGAAGGAACATGTTGAGAGGGTTTCACTCAGGTTGGTATAACTGTACCATGACTGTATCATTTGTATCTCACAAGATCCCAAAGCATAAACTGTTCGACAGTTCTCGTTGCTGCACAAATAAAGCCAATAAAGCAAAATTTTTGCAACGATAAGTGATTTACACGGTGCAGTCGCACATCTGAGCCATACATGAGTCTGAAACTGAAACCTTTGCTTTGTTTATATATTACTTACTTTTATAAGTTTCTAAGTTTAAAAAGTACTTACTTTTTAGTTTAGTTTTATTATATGTATTTTTCTATTTTTTTTTTTTTCCTACTTGAATTCCGAGTACTTGAAATATCTGTGTCATGCACTGGTTGTGTTGTGTATTGACTGCTGATTACAACTTGTTTTAATATTTAAAATAAAGTTTAATATAATAATGTTATAAATAGTTTATTATAATATAAATACGATAACGGTTTTAAATAACCATTTCGAAAACAGTGTCTTAATTTCAATACTGTGTTGTAAAATAGAGCAGATAGATCGTTCCATAGGCTTGTTTAAGTCTGGATATTCTCAACGGTTCATTTCAAAATTGGGAAGAAAGATGGCGAGTCAGATCGTCGATTGTGATCGTGTGCTAAAAATCTCATGATATGATTTTTTTTTTTAAGAAGAGTGCCCATCCCTAGAAAATTATAGTTTTCGTTTTCTAGTAACAGAAGTTCTAGTTCTGCAGTGGAAAAAGGCCAGAATGTCGTCCATCCCCCGTCTCCCCCTCCAACCTATGCTGTGTCTCTCTGACCTGTGTTGTTTGTCTCTACGTGGACTGCGACTCTGGGGCCTCCTTCTCACTGTTATTGCCTCATCCTCTTCTGGATACAGATTAACTTTGGGAATGTCAGCTATGACCACATAGTCCTCTATGGTCATCTCCGGAACTGGTGGCTGGCTCTTAGACCTTGTGTTTTCAGAGAGTATCAGTGCCTCCAGACCACGTCGAATGGTGCTTCTACTTCTCTCAGTGACCTGGTTGTCTGTTTTTGTGGTTTCGACTTGGGGTTGCTTTGACGGCGAGATGCTGTGTGATGACGCTGGGGAAGCTGGGGTCATGGAAGAGTGTGTCGTCTCATGCCAGGACCCCTGTGATTGGCTAAGATCTGTTCTGGAGTGCCTGTCTGATGTTGATGATTTTGGTAAGGTTCGCTCTTTGTCACCTGTGTAATGGTTTTGTTTCCTATCCCTCTTTGAGCTGTGGCCATTTTGATCATAATCTCTACGAGGAGGTGAACTGTCATGACTGTTAGAGCCTGCGTTGCGACCACTGTTGCGACTGTTATACCCACTCATATGATTACTTCCTTTCGGTGAATATTGACTTCTGTTGTACTCGCTACCTGGTGGTGAGAAATCTCTACTGTTGCAATTGGTGTTGCGTCCGCTTTTTCGACTGTTGCAACCACTACTGCAGCTGCTTCGGCCATTTTCATAACAGTAACTATCTGTTTCCATTTTGGCCCTAGACCTATTTGACCATCCATTTCTTCTGTGTTGCGAGGCGTCTGATTCTGCCGAACTTGCAATAGATTGTAGATTACGATACAGCTTTTCCGAGTCCAGACTGTGTTGGCCGTAGGAACTCTGGGAAGGACTTCGCTTTTGGGAGTGGATTGATGAATCTGTATATCTGTTAGAGGCAGACGTTCGAGAGGGGGAGTGCGTCTTTGAGACCATGGAGGCTCGTCTTGTTGCTGGACTGCATTTTCGAGAAGCTCGTTTGGATGAAGTTTGAGAGCTCACATGAAGATGGGTGGTTGAGCCTCTGTGATGGGAGGAACTGCGGGATTGCCTGTGTGGAGAAACATTATTGGACTTTGGACTGCATGAACGAGGGCTTGCACGTGACTGACTTTCACCACGTCTGAAGTTCGAATAGGTCATGCAGCGCAGAGGAGAGAGGCCGCTCAGGGCTTCGTCGCTAAGCGTGTCCTGGCGCCTCCTGAAGGATGGAAGGCCCAGTTCAGGGTTTCGGAAGGGAATGGTGGCTTTGCGTTCAGGACTGCAGTTGTTGGGAAGAGCATGTCCTCTTTCGTAGTACCGCACAGGAACAGGAGGCTTGCCTTTCGGCGGTTCTCGGTCCTGCGACAAGAAGCGGTTGGCTCTTTGGAAAATGGCACGAGTGCTGCTTTTGTCCCTCTCTTTTTTTGGTTCAGCTGGAGAAAAAGGTGTTGTAATTGATACAGTGCTTCCAACATAATGCATAATGGATGTAATACACTTTGTCTGACCTTTACAATGGATAATGGGTACTAACTCGCATATTTACATGTTATCTCCAGACTTTCAAATGCCATTGTATCAGGCTCACGTTACATGTGTCTTCATTAAATGTTCCATGCAGGGAACAGGAAAGAATATTTGCATTTGGGCGATAGTTAGATCAAAGCTTCGGGAATGAGTCTCCAAGCTTTTTTGACCACTATCAATACCCAAATCGTGGATGAACCAAGATAAATTGAGTTTATTATGAGTGGATTAATTTATAAATAGTTTGTTGTTACTATTAATAATACAATATTGTCATTTTTACATTATTTACATATGTTTCCATAGGCCAGCATCCAGATATTCCAGTGCGGAAGCATTTTTCCAGATTAAACATCTGATTTCTAAATGGTTACCATTTAAATACCATTTAATACCATTAATCTTCTGACTGGAGCATAAGGGGAAAAAAGCCATTAAACTATTGATCATGCTTAAACTATTATTTTTAAAATGATCTATTTTTACGCTTGGACAAGTATAGTCGCTCCCACCTGTGTGTTGACTGACACTGCTCCTTCTGCTGGTGTTTCTACTGCGTGAGTCCATCTCGGAACGGCGGTCAGAACGCTGCAGAGGAGAATCAAGTTGAGTCATTCTCTAGAAAGGGCTCCAGATTTGAAGAAAAGTTTGTAGAAGTGTCCCCTGGTTATTCATGTGGCCTTCCATACAGGACTACTATCTTGAAATTTCATATAAACGCTCTCTTCCTTCTGGAGTCGCTCGAGCCAACGCTGTATCCTCAGTTATCTTTTATTACTGACCGACGCAGGTCTCCTTGGTCCTTGGTCTCCGTACAGACTGTAGAGACCAGTAAACAAGATAAAATAATGAATTATAAAGTAAGATCCCAGATAACAAACGATAAAAATCTACCGGTAACATCTAGTGTTGGGCACGCAACCTCAAGTTCAGTCATCTTATTTCTAGGCCAAGAGGAAGAGCACAGCATGAGCACTACAACAGCACGACAGCTGATCGTTAAGCACACTCCACCTTAATCTGGCTGATTGTTAAAATGTGACATAATCCAAGCAAACATGAATAATTTAGGTCGACTAGGCGGAGAGAGCGAATCCTTTGCCGCTTGATAGGTGCAATCTTAGCAGGATCCTTAGCAGAAACAGGATATTTTAATGTGAGTCAGGAATTACACCTGTCCCTCAGAGCTCAAAGGTCAGATGGGGTTCATGCCAATGATTAGACTAGGCACGTTAATCAAGAGCGACACACGAATGAATGAGCTAAAGATTGAAACACGTAATTAAAACAACGGGATTAAGGGACAGATACTGGTCAAACTAGGATATCCTAATACAATAAGTAGCACACAGCTAGCAAGACCGAATGGTTACTAGCTACAACAGAGGCGCCACAGGATGTACCACATGGAGGAAGAGTATATACTCACTGGGAAGAAGCAGCCCGCAGAGTCTCCTGTCGAACTTGGCGGAGTCTTATCCCTCTCCTTCTTCTCTCCATCCCCTCGTCCCTGCACCTTCTGTTCTCTTGTTCATTACTTTAGACGCGTCAGAGTGTAACATAAGCTAGACTCGGCCTCCACTCATGACTTTTTCATCACGTCCTGTGCTGCCACTGCTTTGCTCCTTGTTTTTTGTTTTCACTTCTGTCTTCATACCTCCTGTTTTTCCTTCCAGTTCCCTAATCGGAAACTGCTTACCTCCTTGAATCATCGTTACCTCCTTATTTCTACGTCCTTAACGTTCAAGCTTTCTTGAATTTGTTGCACATTTCATGTGACAATACAGTGGGTTTGCTAAAACATCATGGCAGATGGTAATTGACCCTAAGTTTTGACTATTTGAGCACCGCCTTACTTTTTGGTGTGCATGTTGTGTGGGGATATAGCGTTACTGTCAGTTCCCTGAGGACACCACATGATCTGCTCATTAAATTGCAATGAGATCACAGAGCAAGCCTTCTCTTTCCCGGCCCGGTTTTCCATTGAGTCAGCTAAGTCATTCGTGCTAATTGAGGGACCAGGCATGTTCCTCGAATCCTAGTTTGCAGTAAAACGACTAACATTTTACGTAATATTCTGAACCCAAAATTTGGGACTGACAATTGAACAAGATGTTGTAAGGCAAGATAAGGAGTAGCTTATAAAGTGGTACATAAAGGTGTGCATGAGAGTATACAGCAAAGTAAAGTTCGCAAAGTTTTCCCCAAAGTAATTTAAACTTGGTTAGCAGAGCGGAGCTCAGCCTAAACTTAAAGTATTTCCATTGTCTCTATCTTTCTTGGCCATGTGGGGTCTAGCTGGTGTTTTCTGCCTGCAGGGCGCTTTGACTCAGGAGGACAGACAACATCTGTCGTTCTTTACCCCAAAGCCCCCCACTCTCCATCCCATCCCATCCCGTCCCGTCCCTCCTCCCCTTCTCCATCCATTCAAAGACACGCTGGCACTCCCAAATGTTGCCCTTTTGTATTGCGCCATTGTCCAGTGCAGCATTGTGCGTGACGCCGCCTACTCCCCTGAGTCCCACTGATGTCCGTCGTAAGAGTCCTGCACAAAGATGATTACCTCCACTACATCCTAAACGAGTTTCACTACCTCTATAAGTTTTAACTATAAGTGAGATAGATTTGCATCTACCGACTAAAAACTAGCCCTGGCTTTTTTTTTTTTTTTTTTTTTTTTTTTTTTAAAGTGTGCAGTTTATGAGTAAAATATAATGTTTTACAAATGGATTTTCAGATGATGGTGATGCAACATTGTTGAAGTTGTACAGAAATGCACTAAGCAAAGTTTTCCTGTCGGTCCTTGCTCACTTTTTGGTTCAGTTATTTTATTTATTCGCGTCAAACCTCTTGCTGATTAAAAAAAATCCAGAATGGCTTCTCTTTCTCTGCTCATGTTGACAGAGTTGTCGGTATAATTGGTCCGTTTTGCCATGTTTTTCAGAGCCGTGGTCTCTGTGTTGTATGTGTGGCTGAGCCAGAGGGAGGACTGTATTGGGTTTGAATGGCTCGGTATGGGGTGAGCAGGAGGCTGCAGCAGATGGCAATGATTAGCTCTGTTCACATCCCTATCAAAAGGACTGAACACCCCCCCCCCCCCCATCCATCCACCCATTCCTCTGAAGGACCGCTAATAACATGGAGAAAACCGACTAACAGCTATAAAGTGCCTCAAAAAAAAAGTTCAGACAAGAGATTTCCGCTTGAACCACAGACGTCTTTGGCACAAACTAGAAAAGTGTGTTACCTCTTTGACAGTACTGTCTGTAAAAAATCTTTTTTTTTTGTTCTTGTTGCTGTTTACAACTGATCCTTTACTTGTTGATAATTTATGCTCTTTCTCCAAAATGACTGTAGCATGTAAATGCTTATCTGAGGTACTGAGTGGTAAATGGTAAAGCCGAGTGAAGTAAGTGAAGTGGACATGTAGCAACAGGGCAAGTCTTTTTTTTTTTTTTAATATTTCATATTTTTCTTTATTTGGAAAAATAATTTAAGCTAAATCCTTCTCAAAACGAAAACAAAAGACAAAATGGGAACGGAAAAAAAAACCCCAATAGCATTAATAACATTCTTTTTACAATCCTCTTAAATAATAATATCTTGAAACATCCCAGCAACCCGAAGTGCCATTGCGAGTAACGAGTACAACTTAGGAAAGAACTTAAATAATCTTAAAAACCTTACGAAAATTTAGACATACAACTTAAATAAAATAAATTAACTTAAATCATACACATTTTGTAATAAAGGAACAACCAAAACAAACAACTTAGGATATTATTCATATTAACACAAATGCATTTTTCGAGACGGAACATAATTACATACTTATACGAAACCATATAAACCATATTACAAAAAGAAGTGGAGGCTCGGAAGACTTAGGGTTTTTTTTTTCTTTTCTTTTCTTTTGCGCACTTGGTTTTTTTTCCCATTTACACAGTGATCCAGTAATACATATCGTCTCCACTGGTCAAGTGACAGAATATGACATCGTGCACCATTTAACCTAGTGAAAGACAGGCCAGTATGGCCAAACATCCACCGTTTTGATGTGGTCTCTTGCACACTGACTTGTGGGGCTTGGAGATACTGGCGGAAAAAAAAAAAAACAGCAAATGTTGCCAAAATATTGCTAAAACGTTGCCACGACGTCGCCATAGAATCCACAAGATGGACATTGGCAAAAACGCTGTGATACATTTCTTAATCTACTCTTCTTTAACATCTTTCACGTTTGGTGCATTCTCTGGGCACAGTAATAGCACCTGTGTGGGCATTGGAGAAATTGGCGAGAGAGAAAAAAATACAGCAAATGTTGCCAAAATATCGATAAAACATTGCCACAACGTTGCCACAGTACCGCACACCACATGGCAGAACATTGCGATACATTTCCTCGAATTCCTAATTCTTTTTATTTTTCCTCAACAGTTTTTCCTTCTCATATTTTGCGTCATAAATCTAAACAACATCAATATGGACACACACTGTCCAACACCTTTATAAAATGGCTTTACAGGTAAATTTTACAGATACGTTTGAAAGAGGGGTGGTAAACCTTCTGTGACCACTCCTCTGTTCATTTCAGGACGTTTCCAAGCCTACAGGCCATCGCTTGCCTGTGATTCGTTCAGAACAGAGAACCAGCTCACCCTGAATATCAGTTATATCAGTCCTACTTTCTCAGCAGCAGTAATCACGAGGTGGGACGTTTCCACCTAAGGTTTTGAGCAGCAGCATTTTCTATGGAAGTTCAAAATGTCCTCCATAGCACCCAATGAGCATCGGCTTCCTTGAGGCCAATTACACCTGAGCAAAGGAAGAAGGAAAACAAGATTGCCGTTAGTTACAAGAAAAACACAAGGTGAGGAGAAGGGCAACATGCTGTGGGATAGTTAATCGTACGATATTTTTTGGTACTCACCTCGGTTGCAATTACACATTCATCTTTTTCCTCCGACATGACCATGACGGACTTGTATTTGGTGTCGACGCACGCCGACACGGATGCCGATGCACATGCGGATGCGCATGCTGACTCGGAATACAGCGAATCGGAATAGTTCGACTCGGGATACTTTGATTCAGAGTACTTCGGCTCTGAGAACTTGGACTCGGAGCATCTCGACTCGGAATACTTTGATGCGTCACTGTGAAAGAAAAACATAAATAGGACATTAGTATCACTGCGAATATTTCAGTGAGAAAGATATAACATGGCTCCAAGTGATGCCGTCGATCCTGTTTTTCACCTTTTCAAGCGTTTTCTACGTTTTTCTTCAAACTCGCACGAGTCTTGCAAGCTTTGGCACTTCACATCTTCACAGCTGTCAGCCAGTTCCTTTGCTGCGGTCTCTTTCCCAATGTGCTCCAACTTCACCTCATGCTTGACTTCATATTTCACTTCCTGCACAAGGTTGTAGTCGGAGGCATGGTGCCTGGACTTATAGCCACTCTTCTCGGCATTGGAGCTCAAGTCGTGCTCGCTATGGAAATCGATCTTCTTGTTGATGTTTTTGACTGCCGCCAATCCCGACACCACACTGACACTGAGGTCCTTATCGCGGTGGCAGTTATTCGTGAGGTTGTTGATAGTCTCGCTTTCCCCATTCGCCGCTTCTTCCTCTCGGCTCCGACGCCTCTGCTGGACCTTTGATCGCACACATACCACCAGAACGGCACAGGCCACAATAAGCAAAAGTACTAGCAACACGCCTGAGCCCACCGCCGTCCATGGGATGTCGCTGGCAGCCTGGGACGCACGTTCCGGAAGCAGGAACTGGCAGTTACGTCCTCCGTACCCGGGCACGCACGCGCAAACATAGCGGTTGTTACGTTCGTGGCATGTGGCACCATTGTGGCACGGGTTGTGCTGGCAGCGGCTGATGGGTGAGCTGCAGTTACGTCCTGTATAACCAGGTGGGCAAGTGCACGTGTAGCCATTGGCACCCTCCTGGCAGGTACCGCCGTTCTGACAAGGTAACAAGGAGCACTCATCGCTGGCACGGTCACAGTTCATCCCGGTGAAACCCTCAGGACATTGGCACAAGTATGAGTTCACTAGGTCCACACACCGGGCACCTGTACAGTAAACATAATGTCAAATAATAGCTACAACACAAGCACAAGTTTGATTACCATGGTTTCTTTAACAGCCAAATGGTAAAACCAGACTACCCATAATTGTCAGGCATCCTACGGTAAGAATACTCATTTACGATGAGGTCTCCTTTGACCTGATGGTTATTCACAAGGGTGTAAAAAGCAGGTTAGAGTTTTGTGATATCAACCAACCAGTCGTACCATTTGAACAAGGGCCAGATGTGCAGTGATCAATCTTCTTTTCACAGTTAAATCCGGCGTAACCTGTGGGACACTGGCAGAAGTAGCCACCATCAGGGTTATCAGCACAGCGCCCTCCGTTGAAACATGGACCGTCTGCACAAGTCATGGCACTGAGTTCACAATTTTTGCCATAGTACCCAGGAGGACAAGCGCAGGTGTAGGTATTTTCCAAGTCCTGGAAGATAACGTGAAATGAATGCAGGGTAAGCAACAAAGCACTTGACCAGAAAACAAACATAGCAGCAGTTTCCCATGTAATTGAATGGAGTTCTTTGGGGTTTTTTTGCTATGTAAAAGTTGTACCCTAACTGACAATGTCAGTAGGTATTGAGTGGGTATGATGTGTATTTAAGTTTACACTGGCATCCTCTAAAGTCTGCAACATGAGTGTAAAAACTTACAGTGCAACTCCCTCCGTTGCGGCATGGATTACCGGCACATTCGTTGACCTCGATCTCACAGCTGGTGCCAGTGAATCCCGGGCGGCATGAACAGGTGTAGCTGCCTTGTCCAGTGTTACTACAAGTGGCTCCATTCAGACAGGGCTTGTGATGTGTGCAGTAGTTCAGATCTGGGGGGAAAAAAATAAAGACACGTGCAACAAACGGGGATTAGTGTGATGAAAACAGCAGCTCATGCCTGAACAACAGCTGGACAACTGTTGCCACTTCTGTCTATTATGTCTTGTATCTTTCGGGTATCTTTTCACTTCTCCTCGTTCTATGCTCTGCCTAGTCATTCTTTTCACGTGGTTTTTTTTTTGTACCGAGTCATTATTTTGAAGAAACATTTATCACACATTATTGTTTTTCTTCTGTTATTTCCATCTACATGTTTTTGCTTTTCTTTTTCTGTTCTTACCCTGGTTGCAGAAAAGGCCACCCCATCCCTCCTGGCAGTTGCATTGCCATGGCTGCTGGCACGTCCCGTGAAGGCATCCCGGGTAACGAATGCACTCATCACAGTATCGGCCTTTGAAGCCCACTCTGCACCTGTTATGCGAGCAAAGAACAAACAGCGTTAGGTTTGTCAACAAGAAAAGTGACATCGCCTTAAGAACTAACACACTTGCTCAGCGTGTGGGGTAGAATCCAATCGTTTATGCCCCGTGCACCAGATTAGTTGAAGCTATCATTACGAAGCAGGGTTACTTACTTGCACTCTCCAGGTTTTTCACAAAAGCCATGCTCTTCGTCACATCCAGGGAGGCAGATTGCTATAAAAAGACACAAATGGAGATGCATTAGGACCAGGATGCTGTAGTCATATGCTTTTGGTTTAGATTATGCACAGAAGAAACTTGCACTCTGGGTAATTTATTTATTTCATCTTAAAACACAAGGGTCACAGGACCACTTAGCTGTTCCACTTGTAATTTAAGAATCCTAAAATCTTCTTATCAGTGTAGACGAGGTTTTGCTTAGAACATGAGGACAATGTGAGACCTGACAAACAAGTGGTCTCTTTTTCCCCTTCTCTCTCTCTCTCTCTCTCTCTCTCTCTCTTTTCCCTTGTGGGTCAAAAACTTTTTTTCTCTCTCTCTCTCTTTCTTGTCCTCCTTTTTCACTCTTTTTCCCCCCAGTGTCTCCGGGCAGTGGAGATAAGAGTGGACAGCTGGTGTACGCGCAGCCAGCGCGCGACAGCTGCTCCATTGTCTACGCGCTGCCGGCAGCTGCCCACTTCGAACAATACCGCCCCTTGGCCAGCCAATCAGCGCCCGGCCCACTCAGGAAGCGACCAATCAGAGTGGGGGCATGTAAATTTATGGCACGCGTGAGATTATTCCGAGGAAAGAAGAAGAAAAAAAAAAGAAAAGAAAAGAACTTTCCTTCCCCCGACTTGAATAAATCAAGTGGTGTTGTGAAAGTCGGGAGGGGACTAAGGGGGAGTAGCTAACCTACAAGTCGCCCCTTAACCGTTAAGTTTGGGTGGGTACCCCCCCCCCCCAGTCTTTCTCTAAAAGAAATAAATGGTCCTTTTATCCCTCAACACCAAAAAAACAAAAAATCAGCAAAGAAGTAACCGCTTTTAACCGACCTCACCAAACTAAAACGAAACAAAAACCAAAACTTGAGACTTGAGAAGAAATAAAAGTAATCTTGGCCAACACTATTACACTTGCATGGAAAATACCCCCCATCAGACCATCATAAGTCTAACAACTAAAAATTCAATCCAGTCCAATCAAGTTAACTCTATCAACCCCATGGTGATACCACACCCTTATGGTGGGATGTTTGCTTGTTTGTTTGTTTGTTTGTTTGTTTGTATCTCCTAGTCTGGTACTCACGCTCGGTGCAGTACTGGCCCTTCCACCCGGCATCGCAGATGATCTCCCCGCGCTCCCCGCAGGTGAAATGGCCGAAAGTGTCGTCCCTGGGCCGGCAGAACACCGAGCAGCCTTCCCCGTAGTAGTGCTCATCACAGACGAACCGGTAGGAGAACTTGAGCTCGGTTCGGCCCGCACTGTGCAGGTCCTGAGCCCAGTCCTCTCCCACCGTCAGGTGTCTCTGGGTAGTCATGGTGCTGATGATACGCTCTGGGTTTTCTATTGATTGGCACAAAAAAACAAAAACCCAAACATTATAGACTCTTCATATCATATAGGATTAGGGTTATGCTCTGGAAACAAGTGCTGTTTGGTTGTTGTTGGTGGTGTTGTTTTATGAAAACAAGTGCCTACCTGTTGTAAGATCCTCTTTGGATTCGGCATGCACTGCCTCAATGATCAAGGAAAACGTGCCCTGCAAACAGACAACTGGGAATAAACCAAACATCAGAAGCAATAGGAGCAGTGCGCGCGCATACTCAGCATCCCAGGGAAGCAGAAGTCCCTGCGAGACTCACCGGCCACGTGAAGCCGAAGTTCAGCCGGATGGGGTTGGAGAACGAGCCATCTGGGAACGTGTCCGGGATCTGGAAGGAGTTGGAGCCCAGGACGGGAGTGACGGTGCTTCCGTATGTGCACGGGGGTTCCGGGTTGGCGTTGGGCTGGTAGTGTTTTAAACACACGCGGAAAAACGTTTTACACTCACACTGCTGGTACGGCGACGTTAGTCCGCCTTTACAGCAGTTCCTGTTGCCTTGGATGCCCTTCTTGTTGAGAAACTCTTGCAGCTTGAGCTCAAAAACCCCAGAGCACAAAGCCTACAGGAGAAGAAAAAACCCAACCAAACAACAAACAAAACAAATCAACATTGTTACCAGGTTTCACCCGTGACTCACATGAAACAGAAAGTAGCTAGTTCAGGGTCAATACATCCAAAACACCAAAGATACTCTAGGATAGAAACCACACAGCTCGAGTAAACCCATCCCAGCACCTGTTGTGTTAAACAGCTACTGATGGGGAGAAATTTACCTGGTTGGCCAAGGTGCATACCACTGAGACCAAGAGAAGCACGCGCCACATGGTGAAGAATAAATAATAAATAAATAAATAGAAATAAAAAGAAATAATATTAAAAAAAAACACGTCTTTGAACTTCTCAGATTCTCGTCTGGGACTGATTCATCCGTTGGTTCTTCTCAGGACTTTCTGGTGCCCATTGGTGCCAACGCCAAGAAATCCACAAACTCTTCCTTTTTGCTCCCCAAAAAAATGTTACTTGTTGCTTCCAGAGAAATAATCCTCAAATTCCTTCAGTTTCATGTGGGGAAAAAATAATAAAAAAGATAAATAATAAAAAAAGGACAAACAAAACAACCGGTGGCTCTTGAGTGTATGGTAACTCGTGTGTGTGTGTGTGTGTGTGCGTGTGCGTGTGTGTGTGTAGTTGTAGTTCCCTTCTTGCTCAGTCCCACACCGAGCGCTTTGTCACTGTCCTGACGCGCCTCCTTTCTTTCGGCCGTCTTTCTCCTCGCGCTGCGTTTTGGCTCTGCTGGGGCACACCGCCTGGCCACAGGTTTTATATGGGGGTGCCACATGCCGGGGTACTAATATGCTAATGAACCACCACCCCCAATCTGTCCCACGCTTTCTGATGGGGCTCCCCCACCTCACCTCACCCCACCCATCCCGCAAAACCCGGCTCCAACCAGCCCCCCCCCCCTCTCTCCCTCTCTCTCTCCCTCTCTCTCTCTCCCTCTCTCTCTCCCTCTCTCTCTCTCCCTCTCTCTCTCCCTCTCCCTCTCTCCCTCTCTATAGCTGTGGACAAAAATGCAGTCTCGATGTTGCTCTAAACTGGACTGCACTGGAGTAGACTACTTGTTGTTACCACTTTGTTGGAGTAAACTACTACAACAGGTCCAGGTGCTCACTTGTGCACTGTAAATATTCAAATATTCAATGGCTACATCACATTTATTTGGAACTATTAAAAATATATAATAATAATAATAATAATAATAAGAAGAAGAAATAAATAAATAACAATAATAATATTAGTAAATCAGCTGTAACCTTGACCCAGTCCATTTGTTGCTGTGTTGACACAAGTCTTCTTACCTTTCTATTGGTTTTTTTTTCTAAGATAAAAGTCTAACTCGCCTCTATTTTGCGTTTATGTTCTTTTCCTCGTGCACATCTTCCATGGTCCTGTCGGCTGTGCTGCTCTAACACTTTTATCCTCCCCCTGGGAATAATAAAGTGCTATCTTAAACTCATTTCTTTCTTTCTTTTCTTTCTTTCTTCTTCTTCTTATTTTTCATTTAATTTTAGGATTTACCAAATATAGAAGTCAAGCACGTTGTTTGTTTTGTTTTTTTAAGCATCTGCTGCTTTCTCTTTCTTCTTCTTCTTCGTTTTTAAATTTTTTTTCTCCCTTCAACATGTTTTGTGATTGATCAGCACGGGTGTTCCTTCCTTCGGGCGCAGGCCGCGCTGTTGTCTTTCTCTCGTCAGAGTAATGACGTCATAAACAATTCGAATATTTAAAATAAATAAATAAATAACGTAAAAACTAGTATTCTCGGAACACGATTGAACGACCCAGAGCGGCTCTTTTGATGTCATTTCCTGTTGCGTTTGTTACGAGGAAAAACATCCTTCATGCCATCAGAGGGAAATTTAGCCGCCGACACACACACACACACACACACACACAGAGTTTGCATTATTTGTATGGGAGCCAAATTCTCCACTTGTTTTTCTTCTCTTTCATTTGTGGGCGCGCGTGTGCGCGCACGAGCAATGCGCGTGTGTGATACTTGGAGAAAAGAGACTGAAGCGTGTGTGTGTGTGTGTGTGTGTGGCTCGCGTGGCCATCCCCGGGGCACTTCTCCATTGTGTAGTGCTGGAGTAAAGTTTGCTCTCTCCGCGCGCTCAGCTGTATGGTAATTCGGCCAGCACCTGCTCTCCCCCCTTACAATATAACGGGGTGCGCGAGCGCCCACCGGCCGCGCATGCGCACTAGCGCAGTGTCACAATTACAGGAGTTACCCCCTCCCCTCCCCTCCCCTCCTGCACACACGGGGGAAAAACAAGTCCAGCTTCTTCTGGTTCTCTTCTCAGCACTTCTTCACTCACATAAATATGTACTTGTTTTTGGTTCCCCTTCTCTTTTTTTCTTCTTCTGCAAGAGCTTTTCTTCCCATTTCAGCCAAACAGAAGAACTCATTTTTTTCTTATCTTATCTGTACTAAAGGATAGTGTGTGTGTGTGTGTGCAGAGTGCTGGGGGTGGACTGGAGGGGCTATGGGTATTTATGTATGTGTGTGTGTGGTGGGTTGGATGTGTGTGTGTGGGGGGGGTCTGTTCTTAATTTGATCATTCATTTAAGTGTGATTTTCTTTAGCACACAAAGCTATTTGCCATGCGGTCCATAGTAACCCAACACAAGCGAGACAAATTGCATCACTGTTAAGATATGCCCGCTGAGTTCATTCGAATTCTGACATCACAATTTTTTTTTCTCCCCCCCACAAGTGAAAGATGGGATTGTGGACAGACCCCAAAGCTGTTGCTCGGTTACAAACGGGGCAGGAGGGATAAAGGGACCGGCGGGTAAAAAAACCAAAACAAAAACAAGCCAGAAAAACAAGTGATCCCAGGCTACAACCATATAAAAGCATGGAGTGCTTTATGAAAATAGTCCTCCACCCACTAGTCTGAGAATCAGTGTGTTTTAAGTGGTTAACTCCTCTTGGATGGGTGGTGTCTGTGTCGAAGGGGTCTAACCACCGGGTAATGGTCTACTTAGAAATATGCCTGTATGGAACTGGATCTCAGTTCAAGTAAACTCCGTAGGGTCGAGCAAAGTGGATCAGAGATTAAGAAGACGCTGCGATACCTTTAGCCACAGACCCTGTTCCATGATAGGCAGAAATGATGGGGGGGGGGGCTTTGTTTTGGGCATGTAAGTACAGGGTGCGTGGTTTGGGGTAGAATGGATGCAGCACATGGTTAACTTGGTTAAATTCATTAAGCTGAGTGTTTTAGAAGGTATGTAGCGTGATGGTAAAGCCTAAAGTGTTGTACACGGACATCTCAAAAGTAAAAAGACGCCATCATTTTTTCAAAAATGTATTTCAGGAAACTTCCTTCTAGCTCCTCTGCCATAGTATCCAAGTTGATGGAGATCCCTCACAGACGTACTCCGAGTCACTTGGAGTCACGCAGCAACATCAGCGGCCTTACAACGGGGATTCATTTCACCAGTTCGCAATCGACAGTCTGAAGACACCTGTCCGAGGGCCCAGGTGGACCTGAGCGGGACGCTGGTGAGTCCTTTCCTTTGCTTGTGAATTGTACAATCACTCTGTTGACTGTAACAAGAGGAATTCCAAGGTTTTGTGCAATCATACACTGGATAAATCCACCCTCAGACTGACCGACAATGCAAACTCTTTGAAAACCACACAACTCTTTTGCGTCAGGTGTTCGCCGTATGGCTAGTCGCCCTAAACGATTAATATCCTGTAATCTGAAATGAAAAATAATCAGATATTAACAAGTTTGAAGTACCAGGTGGGGTCCACATAGATAACAAGTAATGATGGGGGGGGGGGGGGGTATTTACTTTTGAGATGTCCGCGTATAATGATGGATGAGCTAGTCAAAACAGATCTGTCAAAATTACTGTCCAACACATGCTTTCTGCAAAAGGTTATGCTAAGTGGCTAGTAATCTTCGAGCCTAGTGACCTGTATAACCGAATCTGAAGACCTTTTATGTGGAGTGAACAGATAATCGTTCTAAATACAGACACAAATGCAGTATTCACAATAAAGCATATCAGAAATGTTGACAGAGCATCTGGGTGAACTGAAGTAAATGGTCAGATATGAAGCTTGTCGGACAAAGAAAGAAATATGTACAGCGTTCCTTCATTCATCTTTGATTACGCTCTGGTTCACTGTGCTTTAGATCAGGCCACAGTAGTTTGCATATATATATTTGGGAACTAGAACCGACTAAATGTAATCGAAAACATCACAAGAAAGGGGGAATGTAAAAACAGCCCTGTGGACATCTTTAGTTAAAAACCAATTTGATGAAAAGCATCTTGGAGCACACAAAAGTCTGAAACTTCAGGCAGATGAGCTACAACGGAAGACCACGTCGGCTTCCATTCGGTTCAGAACAGGAATCTGAGGATACAGCGTGCACAAACTCACACAAACTGAGCGAAGACTGGTGTAAGGAAAAGCCCAAGCAATCTTGATTTTTTTTTTTTTTTTTTTTTTTATGAAAATGAAGGTAAGATGAGAGAGTGCATAATAAAAATTTGAGAGTGTTTAAACGAAATGAGAAAACTAGAATACTTATATATTTTACTTATATTACTGACACTTATATACACGTACAGGAAGTCCTCGGGTTACAACAGTCTCGACATATGATGTTTCGACTTTACGAAGCTCGTTCCCATAAAAACATTAAAAAAAAAATTGAGACATGAGTGTTTGGGTTTATGGCGTTAGCGTCGTACTTACAGACTACGTGGGTGAACTAGTTCGGTTGTGTGCGGTGGAAGAACACGCAGTAGCCCGGCGTATGAGTGAGGAAGTTGGCGAAGTTTTTTGTGTAAAAAAAAAAGCTCAAGTGTTCCGTTTGTGTTGCTTTGTTTGACGACTTTTCGGCCCTTATCACGGCTCCTAAACGAAAGTCCGAGTCTTCAGATGGTCGTGCTTCGACGAAGAGGAAAGCCATCAGGATGGAAGTGAAATTCGACGTTGTAAAGAGATCAGAAAAGGGAGAAACAGCCCCGGATATCGGATGTCAGTGTTTCTGTTCCTACAGTGCCGTGTACAGGACTGTCATGGATCTGCTCTGGACGATGCAAGGAAGACGCACTCTTCCGGGTTTTCCTCTCTGGCGTCATGCGCGTGCTCCAGCTTTGTTTATTCCCACGCCTGCTTGACGATTCACGCCGCCCTCGGCGCATCACATGGGCAGGATATTTATCTCCTTTTCCTTTTTCTGTAGCTTAGTTGTGTCTTTATGTCCTAGATGATGATTGTACACCTGTGTTAGGACTAGGATTTAGACTAGGGTGTGTTTCCACTTACACCAAACCTCGAGTTACATCACTGTTGTTGTAGGAACAGAACTGGCTCGTAACCTGAGGACCCCCTGTATAAAGGCTTGTAATATCCTCCAATAACACTCGAGAATAACACTCTATAGTGTTTCATTCAGTGCCCTATAAAGGCTTAAGAAAGCAGTGCAACTTCCACGTTCTAAGATTCACGTGTTAATGCGAACATTCATCACACAGTCATCACTATTTACACTCGTCTCCTTCTCGGGGTCACTCACGTGCACGGTGAAGCTGACGGCATGCGCTGGGACTAGCAGACTGGCGCCGAAGGCCGTGAGGTGGCGAGTGCTGCACACAGCTTGCCCGGCGCTGGTCTCTGGCAGGGGGACCATCCCGTCCGTCTGCCACATGTGCCCCAGCTCGCTAAAGTACTGACAGAGCACCATGAACACGCCCACCTCCACACGCACCCGAACTGGCCAATCGGGAGCGCAGCCTGCTGAGACGTTGATGAAGTGATCCTGCGTGGTGTCGTACAAGCTACAAAGACACGACATAGCGACGACAAAGCATCAGTGTGACACGCCTTAATTTCACGTCAACAGAATGTAATGCACATCATTGCATCACGTTCGCTCGTCATACGCGTTCGTGACAATAACCAGGGGGATGTTAGGTAAATAACTTGGGAAAGCATCATAACAGGTTAAGGTTTCAACTAAAATCTACATCCTCATGAGGGCTAAGACCTACACAAGGTGTCCTGCAGGTGTATTTATTATTTCACTTTACGAACACTAAAGAAGCAGGGCTTATGCTGGGGAGACTTCATGAGCATCCCATTTAAATACGGCTCGGGCGCCAGAGCTACAGGATGTATAATTTATAGTCTTACAGCGGAGACAGGAAGAAGGTGTAGAGCTGGTGGTCGAGGCCCCACCCCTGCACCATGCTGAGTGTGATGCGTTTCCTGTCTGTGCTGGTGTACTCGCTAGGCTTATTAGAGGAGTGCAGGTAAGCCATGATTGATGGGTCTGACCCTTGTTCATCTGGAGAACCTGGAAGTAAAGAGGAGAACACACACACACACACACACACACACACACACACACACACACACACACACACACACACACACACACACA
>JAQLOM010000010.1:1180855-1193210 GCA_030068315.1 Chrysichthys thysi | reverse complement strand
TCTCAGTTTAAACATTTGATATGTCATCTATGTTCTATTCTACATAAAGTATGGAATTTTGACACTTCCACATCATTACATTCCGTTTTTATTTACAGTTTGTACTTTGTCCCAACTTTTTTGGAATCGGGGTTGTAAAAACTTTAAAGAAACACACATACACAGTAATCCCTCGTCTCTCATGGGGGTTACGTTCCGAAACTTTCCGTGAAAGATGAAAGGGCATATAGTGAGGTGACTTTTGTGTAGAATTCGTAGAAACATCACATTTATAGCAAGATCTGGGATGTTGGCAAACGCTGGTTGCTTCTTGTTGGTTGCATACACGTTGTAGCCAGCAGCCAATCACAACCGAGGTTAAATGAATAGGGCATTCTGATTGGCCTAAATAAAATCCGCGAATAGCTGGGGGCGCGAAATGTGAACCGCGATATAGCGGGGGATTACTGCAATATAAATAAAATGCCTTAATAATAAAAGAAACGTATTAACTAAAGTAAAAAAAAAAAACAGTATACAGGAGGGTAAAATAAAGTTCACATTTTGCGTACCTTTGTAAGGAGGAGTTCGGGCGTGAAGGAATGGAAAAGAGGAAGGGTGTGTTCGAGGGCTACTTTTTGGATTCGATGGCTATAAAGCCCTGAGAGTGCGTCTGAACACCGCTAATGGCTGCTAGCGACCGATATGTACGCCGTGTCTCAGTGTGTGGGGGCTCGGGATGACGTCGGTCAAGGAATCTGTTCGTCGACCAAATTTTATCCGCGAACCTGACATTTTTTTTGATGGAATTTTCGGTCGCAAACAAAATTGTCCGTAGACCACAGCGTTCGTGAACCACAGGCACCGCTGTACCCCGGTTATATAAAAACCTCAAGAAGGAAAATGTTATTTCCTCTTGTCTGATACCTTGATCTTCATTGTGCTTGGAGCCAGGGCGGTGATCTCCTTCTGCATACGGTCAGCGATCCCAGGGTACATGGTGGTTCCCCCAGACAGGACGTTGTTGGCGTAGAGATCCTTCCTGATGTCAATATCGCACTTCATGATGCTGTTGTAGGCGGTCTCATGGATCCCAGCGGACTCCATGCCTGCGGGTGGAGAGTGAGGAAACAACTCTTAGAAAACTGCTGAGAATGTTCCGAAAAGAAGATTTAAAAAAAGATGGTTCTGGTGCATACCGATGAAAGAAGGCTGGAAGAGGGTCTCTGGGCAGCGGAAGCGTTCATTGCCAATGGTGATCACCTGACCATCGGGAAGCTCATAGCTCTTCTCCAGGGAGGAGGAGGAGGCGGCGGTGGCCATCTCGTTCTCAAAGTCCAGGGCGACATAGCACAGCTTCTCCTTGATGTCGCGCACGATCTCACGCTCGGCTGGAATGATCAAAATATTTCATTTTTCGGAACGTCTTAGTAGAGCTACAGCACCCAGAAACGTTATGAAACGGGTTCTCAGACGAGACATGCACCTGTGGTGACGAAAGAGTAGCCACGCTCAGTCAGGATCTTCATCAGGTAGTCAGTGAGATCACGACCGGCCAGATCCAGACGCATGATGGCGTGGGGCAAAGCGTAACCCTCGTAGATGGGCACGTTGTGGGTCACACCGTCACCGGAGTCCAGCACAATACCTGAACAGGGTCAGAGCATATCCATTAGGTCTTCTAGTTTACGTCAGAAGGAGTGGTTTGAAACACTTAGCATGCTCTGGGTCCGTCTGAAAATGAACAAGCGTTAATTTTTCCTCGGCGCGACTCCGACCGGACCGCTCTGTTGTTTTGATTCTTTTCAGGCTTAAGGACGGGCTTATGGGTTCAGCGCCAGGGCAAAAAAATGACTTAAATTATTATTTTTACGAACATGAAAAAATTATAAAATTATGTCCATGCATTGTTGAACTTGTATACCTCAAAGATTCTTCATCAGTTGCCCTTTTAGTAGAACTCTTAAAAGGTTCCAGTGAGAACTCTATAATATGGTTCCCTATTAACTCGTTCCAAGTAGAACCTCTTTAGGAAACAAAGAACCCTTAGCTATTCTTGAACTACACTATTGCATGTATCTTTGATATTTTGCTAATCAATAGGATTCACATACTACTCGCCAAGAACAGCACATAAGAGTTAAATTCAGGAGGTCCTCGGGGTACAACAGTCTCATCGTATCACGTTTCGCGTTTACGGCGCTCGCTCCCATAAAAACTTGAAAAAATTGCGACATGAGTGTTTGGGTTTATGCCGTTAGCTTCATAGCTTCACGTCAAAAAAAAGCACAAGTGTTCCATTTGTGTTGCTTTGTTTGGTGACTTTTTGGCCTTTATCACGGCTCCTAAACAAAAGTCCGAGTCTTCAGATGGTCGTGCTTCAACGGAGAGGAAAGCCAGCAGGATGGATGTGAAATTCGACATTGTAAAGAGATCAGAAAAGGGAGAAACAGACGCGGATATCGGACCTCAGTGTTTCTGTTCCTACAGTGCCGTGTACAGGACAGGATATTTATCTCCTTTAACTTTTTCTGTGTCTTAGTTGCGTTTTTGCTGTAGGAACGGATCTGTGTTGTAACCCGAGGACCCCCTGTAAAGTGTTCTAATGAGTGCTCTGAAGGCAAGCTAATCATAAACAGATGGTGGTCATGATACTTACCAGTGGTACGACCAGAGGCATACAGGGACAGCACGGCCTGGATGGCCACGTACATGGCGGGAACGTTGAAGGTCTCAAACATGATCTGGGTCATCTTCTCACGGTTGGCCTTAGGGTTCAGGGGTGCCTCTGTGAGCAGGGTGGGGTGTTCCTCAGGGGCCACACGCAGCTCGTTGTAGAAGGTGTGGTGCCAGATCTTCTCCATGTCATCCCAGTTGGTGATGATGCCATGCTCAATGGGGTACTTCAGAGTCAGGATACCTCTCTTGCTCTGGGCCTCGTCTCCTACATAGGAGTCTTTTTGACCCATACCGACCATGACACCCTGGAGAGACACAAGAAGTCAGATTAGATTTAAATTAGATTTAATGCATGTCTGTTTATCGACATCGTATTTATTTTTTGCTAACTTTAGGGGCCCTGGTGCTGGGGGAAGTGTGGACATGACCCTCTAGGGCACGGGTGCCCAATACGTTGATCAAAGGATGTGTGGGTAGGTCGCCATTTAAAAAAAAATAAAACTGTTAGCCTGTCCTCTATCCTGCCTATGGCTTTTGCCACTTGATTGACGTACAGGGCACACAGTCATTCGGACTGTTCATAAAAACGACGACGCTGACTTCCCTTCGAAAAGCGAGCTGAGTAAAAGAAAGGTGAAGGGACTAAAATCACAGTTGTCCGGACGGCAGTCATATTTCTCAGGATACGCACTAGAGCACTTCAAAGACGGCTGTTCCGCGAGCATCTGGAGAAGGCTATACACTGCCGTGGGGCGGCTTTGTAGGGGTAAATTCCTGTAGAGATTTCCAGAGCTCTTTCCGGAGATAAGGGAGTTTCTTCTTGCTGTTAATCATGCACCGTACACCCAACTCCATGATGATTGGTGCCTGCTGGACTTGGCAATGTTTAACCCATCTGACCAACATGTTAAATGAGCTTAATTTGGAGCTGCAAGGAAAAGACAAAACCGTGGGTGCTGTGATCAGCTCAGTTAATGCTTTCAAACTAAAAAACAATGCAACATCTATCCTTAAAGCTGCAGCGCTTTGATTTTGGGAACTTCCCAAACCTCGCGTCGGACCTGGAGACGCAACGGAAACCGTGTGCGCAACTTGACACCACGCGATACATGGAGCAGATTTACAATTATCCGGCAGAGTTTGACCAACGCTTTCAAGACTTTGCTTTCCTGGAGCCAGTCGCTGCATTGATGTGCTACCCATTTCACTGTTGATTCACCTTCACCTATGTTCTTTGCACCTAGTGGCACATAAAGCCTCCACAGATCGCTTCCATTTATCTCTGTTCGCAGCAGTCAGTCTTGCCTCGTCCCATGACTTCCATCCTCCATCTATTCTGTCCATTGAGGTTGATTCACTCGCATCAAAAATTCTACAATGCTGTTTCACATGAACTCATCTGAAGCGGAGGATGAGGTCTTTAACCTACAGACTTACAATCAGCCGAAGTCCAGGGCTCATGGACAGTTTAGGAACTTACTCAAAGGAGGAAATGTGCAACCTCCCTGACTGCGTTATTTGGCTACTACGCGGCCTTGGCTGATTCCATTCAGTGCAAGTCATCAAAATAAGATAATGATTAAAAATGTACTGAATTGTAGCGCACCATAAGGGCTCATGCAGTTATGCAAGGTATATTAATACACATTATATATACAGTGAACCCCTGCCTATCGCGGGGGTTACGTTCCGGCGCCCCCCCCGCGACAGGTGAAATCCATGAAGTAGCGACGTCACATTTATTTTAGGTTATTAAGGCTTTATAAACCATTTCCACTCTCTTAATAACCTTTCCCACACTCTTATAAACACGTCCTGTGCTCTTAAACACTTTCTACACTCTTAAACAGACGTCATTTTAACAGCATATAAAATTCTACATGCGTACTTACTGCCGGTGAGGTCACTTCCTGTTTACAGCCGGTTTACTAGCTCAAGCGGAAGTGACGTACATGTTCTTTTAATGTTTGAAGTAACATTTTTTTTAAATTATATTTTATTTTATATGTTTATATATGTTTATTTTATATTCCAGAGTCCTGCGGAAGCCAAAAAATTCCGTGAATCAAAATGTGAAAATCCGCGATGCACTGAACCGCGATATTGCGGGGGTTCACTGTATATTTATGAAGTATACTCAAGATAGATAGATAGCACTTTTAGTGTAGGTAGATCTCTTTGACTTGGTCATTTTAAAAGTAGCTCACAAGCAAAAAAAAAAAAAACCAAAAACATGTGGCCACCCTTGCTCTAGGGCTACTAGGTGGAGGACTAAAAGTTGGCATTTGTTTCAGAAACGAGAACACAAGACCGCAAATTTGTGCACCATCTCTTGGGAACATAATTGACATTTTAGCAATGTAGAAACTACAAATAAAAGCTGTTACGCAGCTTTACAGAAGCAGATACGTTTGTGGTAGTAAAGTTAGCATTAGAGACATTAGCACAGAAGTCTAATTATGTTTATTCATGTATGTTAGGTCTAGGGAGAGTGCCATGGCATGGATATCACGAGAAGAAAATGACGTTACAGGACAGTCTTCCATTGTTTTAGTTTCCTATTTTGTGTGCTCGTTGAGTAAAAATATAACGGAAACCGCAAAGTCTCAATTCCTAAATGTGGCCCTGACATGTCGTGACTATCACAATAAAACGCAAGGCCGCCATTTTGTTCCTTTATAATCGGGGCCTGGAAATTCCCTTGGACGTTTCCATGGAAACGGATCACTCTACCTAGCCGTAGAATGGGGGGGGAGCGTGAAGCTCTAAACACGCTGTGTCATGTTTGACGAAATTGCAGCCTGTTAATGACAGAAAGTCAATTTGGATATATTTGTATGAAATGTTAATTATTTATGGACAGTACTGTAAGCTGCATGTCTACGATGTGTGACACCTGTAGATCCGCTAGAGGGGGAATTAGTGGAAGTGGCTCCACGTGGCCACCAGGTGGAGACAGAAACGACGTTCATATAGTGACTACCTGCACATCTGGACAGGAAATTTGAAGGACCTACAGTACCTGGTGACGAGGGCGACCGACGATGGAAGGGAAGACAGCTCTGGGGGCGTCATCACCGGCGAAACCGGCCTTCACCAGGCCGGAACCGTTATCACACACCAGGGCCGTGGTCTCTTCGTCGTCACACATGTTGATTGGGTTCCTGAGACAGAAGTATAAGATGAGGAATGGATCTCTCTCGCTGTCACACACACACACACACACACACACACAACCGTAACCTCAGTAACCAAAAAATGTTACTTGTTTACTTTTTAAATACATGTTTGGTTTGTTTGTTGTTTTGTGGACATTTGATATAAAACCATGGACGTGCAGATTGACCTCTCTGCAGTGTTAATAAAAATATATTTAAAAAAAGGTTTTTTTTTAAAAAAAACATGCTTAAATTAATTATAGAGAGTGTACTAAAAAGTTAAAAAAAAAAAATTCTGGTCATTTTTCACTTGGAACATAAAAGCGTGTGCGCTTAGTGAATGGTTATTGATTAAGGAAAAACACCCACGCTTTAATTTTCTCAGCGAAGAATGTATCAATTTTCTGACCATAAAAAATATTTTTGACTTTTTAGCACACTCTATAATTAATATAAGCATGTTTTTTTTATTATATTTTTTAAATATATTTTTATTTTCTACTTTTTAGTCTTGAATGAATCTTGTCATCGATTTTGTTATCACTAAAAACCCGAAGTCACACGATGCTTCCTATCAAGAGTTAGAGTGGTAACTAACTACCTAACTAACATGCTAACTAACTCCCATGGTTCTTTGGACCAACAGCCCGACTAAAGCAGTCTTTCTAATAATGGTTTTCGGTGTATTGTTGGGGACGGCCAGGCCAACAAACATATAGGGCACTTTGCTGAGCCAGGCTGTTACTGGAAGGCAGTAGAGCCAAAAAAACAAAAACCCCAAAAAGCAATTAGAATCTATTCACCGTGTGAAAATGAACACAGATGGCGCTGTTGGTTCTTTGCATTGAGCACATCTAACTGTTCCCAGCACCATCTATTGGTGCAACATGAGACTATTTTCCCTTATAGAAATTTTGATTATTTAATTATGGTAGAGTAATTTATACTTTTGATGATTGAGTATTGTATTGTCATCAGAAGCAACAAAGTATGCAAAGTTTGAAGGAAACTGGCTCATGGGAAGAGAGTTAAAAATCAATTACAAAATTTGAACCAGACGGACAAACTAGAAGTTAATATATAAGTGTGGTATAATAATAATAATAATAATAATAATAATAATAATAATAATAAATAAATACATAGATAAATAAATTATTATTATTAATAATAATAATAATAATAATAATAAATGAAGTGCAGTCTATATCCAGAGGGGAAAAAAGATCCCCTCAGTGTCCTAAACATTTTCATAAAGAAATACCGTTAGAATCGGTCTGCTTGGCCGAGCTGGTGCGCGCTCCTGGCTCTTACCTGTCTTTCCCGCTGTAGAACAAAGCTCGAGCGTGCCTTGGACTCTAGTTCCAGCTCCAGGCAGAAAGCCGACACGAGTGCTCTTATATCCACACGCTCCTCTGTCCTACCGCCTCCAGACCCCAGGAATGTGCGCACACCCTGCAGGAATCCCCGCGGCCATATTTGGGGTCTTTGCGGGGGCCGCATGCTCGGGGACAGCCGCCCCAGTGCGTATAGGCGCACGCCGGGCCATATATGGAACTCCCAAGCCTGGACATCAAGTGTGTGTGAGTGTGTGGTGGGCTGAAGCCGTGTATGGATGAGTCGGAGGGTCTGGGGTAACGAGTGGGATGTGTCTGGGACCTGATCAATGGAGGCCAACTTTGGTTAGGGACAAGATACTGGATCAGATGGCGGCTCTGGAGAATGAGGCTTTGATGTATTGATAGTTTTCTGGACAAAAGCCAATGTTTATTAAATAGGACTTAAAAATCACATGAAATAATCCTGCTTCATTTCATCCCACTTCAAAACAAGTGTTCTGGATTGGTTTCCTTTATCTGCAAACATCCTGGAATGCTCTAATGCTCTTGCAACACAATTTTTATATATATACATACATACATACATATATATATATATATACACACGTAACCTTTTTTTTTTTAAATTCATGACCAACAAATTGCGCTTTTTAACCATTTATAGTGACACTTGACATTTTCCCCTGCATTGTACCAGCAACAAACTGTCATTCCTTCACCAAGCTCTCTTTTGTCATTAAGGAGCAATGCATAAAAACCAAAAAACCACCACAAACAGCTGATGTTACCAAGGAACAACAACCTTAGCATTACGAAGCACTGACATAAACACCGTGTGAATAATTACCCAAGTACGGTGGGACCTTGACTCACTGATTCGTTCCAAGACTCTGTTCGTGACCCGATTTGTTCGCGACCCGAATCAAATTTTCAGTGTTTCGGCTCTCAAAACATGTGGCATGAAGCGTGGGTTGGCTGTCTGTACATCAGTCAAGGATTTGTTCGCCAGTCGGGACAAAATCTGTTCAGGATTTTAGTTCGTATGTCGATTTGTCTGCCATCCCACGCGTTCGCGAGCCAAGGGTCCGCTGTACTATAGAAGCCATAATTGATTACAACAAGGACATTAATATAAACTACTTTAACCCTGGAGCACCCCGGGATCATACTTGATCCTTATATTCAACCCACTCATTGGTTGGTGGACATTAGTTTACATCCCAGGACCATTTCATAACGTAGCAGGAAAGGGTTAATTTATTTACAAAAAAGCAAACCAAACAAAACAAAACACCTGTTTTTGGGTTCACTCAGGCTGGATCGTCATTTTAGCCAATGGACATACAGTGTTTTTCCTATTATGATAAGGTGGTGTGGATCTTCCAGGGTTAATTACAGCTGAAAATAACTCTCAGGTCTGATTCGGGTCGCGAACAAATCGGGTCACGAGCAGAGTCTGGGAACGGATTCAGGGGGACTCGACATAATCTCAAAAAAGTCGAACAATAAACTGATGAAACTGAAAATAAATAAGTAAATAAATAAAACCGCAGTGTTGTCGTTTAACAAAGGAGAACATGGGTATGGTGTGTGTGAGTGGGGGGAGGGGGGGATTATTTATTTAACGAGCACAGAAGGAGTCTCCAGTGTCAGCATTTAAATAGGAGCCAGAAAGTTTTCCACAGCGGGAAAGGAGTTTTTCATTTGACAAACTGTTCATTTGTCTCATTAACTTCACGTGAGAGGTGGTGAGGGAGTGACTGTTTATAGCTGCTGTACTATAACTATAAGTTTTAAAAGTATAAACAGGTTTAAAAAAAAAAAAAGTACAACATGGCTGCGGTGTGAAGAATAAAAGCTTCACACTGTGCCGTTGTAAGAAGTTAATCAGCTTCTGATTCAAGAACAGAGCGTCTGCAACTGTGTGTACTTAACCCCCCCCCATATCGCACTTCACATATCGCGTCTCAGCTATTTGTAGACTTTTTATTTGGAATATATCAAATTTTCCCCCGGGTATTATAAAACATATACATGAATTAAAATGGAGTAAAATATTACTAATATATAAAATATAATACAGTGTAGATCATGTTTACACAAGAGACAAAGAACACGTAGCGTTGTTTACGAAAAACGCCGTGTGGGGATACTGAAAACAAATATATCTGGAGGAACAAGTCTAGCCAATCAGAATGCCCTGTTCATTAACCCTTGGTTGTGATTGGCTGCTGGCTACGACGCCTACGGTTGGGGAGAAGCAACCAGCATTCTCCAACATCCCAGTTCTTCACCCGCAGCAGTACTCGCTATAAATGGACGTTTCTATGAATTCGACACAGAATTCACCTCGTTATATGTTCGCAAATGTTTTCATGATGTGTTAAAAGTGTTTAAAGAGTGTGGGAGGATCATTTAGAGCAGAGGTCACTAACAGGCGGCCCGCATCCGGACCGCGAAGCCGCCCCATACGGACCCGGACCTAGGCCAGTGTTTTTCAACCTGTGTGCCGCGAGAGGTCGTCAGGTGTGCCGCGTGAAAATCCCCCGCATCTCCCACGAGTTGTGCGCACTGAGATTATGCACCGATTATGCAGTCAATTTCCCAAGATTCCCTAGGCGGTACCCGGATGTGTTATGCCCCCCCCCCGTTGTGCCGTGGTTCTTCCGGACCTCTGCTTCCGGAACTTTACTCTAACTGGACCTCCATAAATTTTAGCTGAATACCACTGATTTAGAGCTTAAACTATTTAAACGCAGAAAAAGCATTTCGGCGTGGCGTCCGTGTATCGCAGATTTTCGTCTTCTGCGAAAAGTTTGGCAACGCAACCCCCACGAAAGACAAGGGACTACTACTGTACTCCAGTGTAGCACATCATCTTCCTAGCTCTAGTTTGTACATATTGAGATTTCAAGCTTTATGAAAGCAAACTTGTGTTAAACTTCTCCACGAGCGCTCGGATACAGCTACACATAGCTACGTTTAAGTCTTTAAAATTTACCTATCGTGGCATTTTATTCCAACCTAAGCAGGAACTCCACCCGTTTAATCAACTGCGCTCAGTCTGATGGCTTCCTGCAGGGTGAGACCGGGCGAGACGGCAGAGCAGATGGGACGTCCCCGTGCGCTAGAAGACGACAGCCCCATATAGGGAGACCGCGGCCACTCCATAGAGGTCTGCTTATCGTACAGGCGCCTGGTTTAAACCCCCCGCACTATTTATAGGGGTGGACTGAGACACAGGGGTGTGAAGACATCTGCTGTCCTTCACCTACTGAGAAGAGATCAGCTGCTGCCATAAACACACGTGTTGGGGGGGAAGGGGGGTTGGGTAAGCACAGAGGAACGCTACAACGTCTGACGCTCAGTACTGTATTTAGGTGTTACGTTTTATGATAAGTGGGGGGAAATGATATTTCCGTGAAAACACTTAAGCAATTTTACTTTGATCTTCCAAGTATCTCAAAACTCAGCATTATTCCATCAGATATTTATACATTTACTCAGAAAAACGTTATATAAATGTCTACTTCAAACAAATGCACTGTGAAAAATGACAGCAAGTATATAATATTACCATGAACCAAATATTAAGGTTATAAAATCTATAAATGTTTACTAAATCTTGGTTTAGTAAGCTTGAAATGGCTTCGTTTTATTGGGTTTAAAAGATTTTTTAATTTTTAGCATTTATTTCTTGAAAGAAGCAAAAATAATAAACCCCCCCCAAACAATCAAAAAAACCCACCAACAACATAAAACTTAGCTGAATGTTATATTTTAGTTACTCTCATAATAAAAAAAAAGTACAGTGAACCCCTGCAATACCGCGGCTCACCTATCGCGGGTTCAGCGCATCAAATTTTTTCAGTTATCAAAATAAAAATACAGTATGTATTTCATCAGCGGATGAATACACAATGAAAACGCAGTTTACGTCACTTCCGCTTGTCAGGCGGACCGGTCAGGTGACCGCGAGGTGCTAGGATTGGCTAGGACGGCTATAAGCAGGAAGTGACCTCGTCGGTGCTTTCACTTCGTGTCCATGAGCTCTTATCGCTTCAGTAGCTTCGTGTCCTGTGAGTCTATCTCCTCAGCACTCAGCTCCTCCGGTACCGTGAGTTTTACCGAGATTGTACACGACACACTATTGGATGGGAGGCGACCAACCAGAGCGCCGTGTTGTGTATCCTGGGTGCTGATTGGCTCAGTGACCGTCTGGTCAGTGCCCGATATCGGATTTTATATGTTGTTTAAAAGTGTAGAAAGTGTTTATAAGAGTGTGGGAAGGGTTTATAAAGCCTTAATATATATATATATATATATAAAAAATAATAATAAAATTAATGTAACGTTGCAACCTCGCGGATTTCACCTGTCGCAGGGGGGCGCCGGAACGAAATTGGTACAATATTTTCACTCTGGAGATATTTTTTCTTCTTGCAGCATTTCCATGGTAAAGGACGAATTTACGCACAAAATATTCAGCACTGGAGGCAAAGTAAAATTTTTTTCCAGCACCGAAAGGGTTTAAAGCAGTTACTTCACTGGGTTTATATCAGCTGATCGATGTTTACTTTTCCTAACATCGCTTGTAAAAAGCTGACCTACATATCAACCAAAGACATTATTAGGGAGAAATAAATCTCAGTAGAGAATCCAGCACCTCACTAATATTCGGTTTGTTTCCTGCTGCCGTGTGACGCGACTCACTCGGGAGGAGCAGGAGCGCACGACTCGCTGACTACTGAACTGCTTCTGCTGCGGGAAAGTAAGAACGACCCACGCGTTGGGTCACTGTGACCAAATATCACAAACCAGCGTGATACACTAATACTTTATTTATTCAAAAAAAAAAAAAAAACCTTGTGCGGAGAGAACAGCGTCCATCTCACACACACAGACACACACAGACACACACGCGGTAGAAAAGTGTAGAGCGGAGCAGAGCAGAGAAACGTCAGGTCAGGCCTGAGACTGGATGAAGTGCTCGTAGTTGGCTCTCAGTAAGAACTCGAAGAAGGGTTTGGATTTCAGAGCGTCCAACTCGTTCACCTGCAGCAGCTCCTTCATGTCGGGCAGATACTCCTGCAGAGAAACACCTGGAAACACACACACACACACACACACACACACACACACACAAACACACACACACACACACACACACACACACACACACTTGGGATTGAGAAAGTT
>JAQLOM010000010.1:1149840-1160165 GCA_030068315.1 Chrysichthys thysi | reverse complement strand
GATATCCGGGGCTGTTCCTCCCTTTTCTGATCTCTTTACAACGTCGAATTTCACTTCCATCCTGATGGCTTTCCTCTTCGTCGAATTACGACCATCTGAAGACTCGGACTGTCGTTTAGGAGCCGTGAAAAAGGGCCGAAAAGTCACCAAACAAAGCAACACAAATGGAACACTTGCACTTATTTTTACAGTCAACTTCGCCAACTTCCTCACTCATACGCCGCGTTACTGCGGGTTCTTCTGCCGAGCACTAGTTCGCCCACGTAGTCCATAAGTACGACGCTAACGGCATAAAACGAAACACTCATGACTCAACTTTTAAAAAGTTTTGGTGGGAGCGCGCGTCGTAAACTCGAAACGTCGTATGTCGAGACTGTTGTGACCCGCGGACCTCCCGTGCTGTGAAATTTCCTTAAGATGCTGCGAGCTTTCCTGAGCTCTCATGGGATTTGTTTTTGACTGAAATATCATGAGCTGTCCTGAGACGTCGTGAAATACTGAGAGATGACGTGAGCTACACCCTGAGCTGAGATGATGTGATCTTTTTCTTGACCTTATGAGCTATTCTGGGATTTTATGACATACCAAGAGATCTGATGAGTTATCCTGAGCTATTGCAAGATATCATGAGATGTCTTGAGATATCCAGCAAGCTCATGAGCCATTATCTGAGATATTATGGGCTATCCCAAGATATTGTGAGCTTTCCTGAGATATCATGAGCTGTCCTGAGGGATATCATGAGATACCATGAGCTGTTCCAAGATATCACGAGATATTGTGAACAATCCTGAGATATCCTGTGCGATCATTTCGCAAGCTGAGCTGTCTCAAGCCATCCTGAGTTCTCTCATGAGATATGAGCTTATTTTAAGAGATAAATCTCGATCCACGAATATCATACAGTAAACCCTCGTCTTTCGCGGGGGTTACGTTCCAAGACTTTCCACGAAATACCAAAATCCGCGATACGCGAACGCCAAATGATCCCCCCCCGCACTCTTTAAACACTTTCTAGACACAATTAAAGACATAAAGAAAGCATTTGCGAGCATATAGCGAGATGAATTCTGGGTCGAATTCGTAGAAACGTCACATTTATAGCGAGGAGCACTCCTGCAGGCGAAGAACTGGGATGTTGGCGAAAGCTGGTTGCTTCTCCCCAACCGTATGCGTCGTAGCCAGCAGCCAATCACAACCAAGGTTAAATAAATCAGGCATTCTGATTGGCCAGACTCGTTCCTCCAGCCAGATATTTGTTTTCAGTATCCCCACATCGCGTTTTCGCCACCAGCGCCACGTGTTCTTTGCCTCTTGTGTAAATATGATCCACACTGTACTGTATTTTAGATATTATTCATATTTTACCCCATTTTAATTCAGGTTTATATTTTATAATCCCCGGGAAATCCGCAAAAAAATTACGCGAAATGTGAACCGCGATATAGCGGGGGATTCCTGGGTTCTAATAGATCCTGGCGTTCTTAATGAGATTAAAAGTATAAGTAGAAGTGTTCCCTAGGCCATTTCCATTCGGTTCTAACAGTCGAGGGTTCTAGGTTTTGCCAAAGGTCAACATAACTGCGATCGAGTTGTGACCTGTTAATAAACTGGACTGTCCTGTTTTTCAAAGGAACGAGAGCTGCGTTTAACATGGTGTGTATACCGAGACTGAGAAGGTGCAACGAGTTACGTCGAATGATCATTTGTCCATATGGGGTTTTTTTTGTTTTTGTTTTATTTTGTTTGTTTTTTTTTTTAAAGCTCAGGAAGATATTTAAATGGCCTAGGAATAATCTACACACGTACTCCAAAAATAACACGTGGAACTGTGAATACTCATGAATGTGCAAATCGGAAACCCAACCCTTATCCCTCTGCCATCTCGAACAGCTAGCTTGGTTGATCCCGGCAAGAAAATGATTTGCATAATTTTCTTTTCAGGAGCCAGGAATGATGAAATAATACCAGAACTTCCACTTGTAGATCATTGAGCGTTCAATACATTTGCTAGCTAGCTGGTGGAACAGCTTCTATGGCTGAAACTTTATGCTTACCATGGCATCGTTCTTTAATAATTTCCATATTATCCAATGATTGGGCAGGTCAGCGTGTGTACCGTCGCAAATTGTGCTTATATGCAGCTCCGCCCACAGTTCAGTTTTAGTCCAGAACCGCCCAATATGGTTTTGCGTGAATAGATTTGCCACAAAACCGCAAATCCGATACCGTCAGGATGAGAGACAATTATTTAATCATCAATCCAATTTTTGACCGCACGGAGACTTGAAAGCTGTTTTGGGTTTCTTTCATGTCCTTCGTTTATTGACGTACGCAAACTGAAACCGGAGACGGCTTTCCTGCTGTCGCTTGAACAAAACATGGTGGAGACTTCTTATATTTGGTCTCTTAAATCAGCTTATCGTTTGGCCTCCTACCTTTGGGTCGAAAGTGCTTTATGTGGTCCTGTATGAATGTAGGTCGGCGTGTCTCTCCGCTGACCTTGTGGGCGCCACCAAACTGCTCAGTTCAGCGCTTTTCTGCTTTCACACGACAGCATGCATGCTCAGATCATCGAGGAGAATTCGGTGCTTCGGAACAGGGAAATCCCTGAAGCATGAAGTGAATAACATGGCTTTGGTGTACAGTCTTAATTCTGACCCTAATCTTCTCCTTAATCTGGCTAATCAAGGTCTTTAGAAACAGAAGAACATTGGGCATGTTGGATTGCTGACCTTCGGCTGATTTGGCCATAAATGAAGAAGTCCACCTCCTTTCCTTTAGTCCAACAAGCTCCTGCTCAAGGAACCCAGCACTTGACTGAACTTGTTGAATTCTTGTGCAGGATTAATACCTTCCTCCATGTTGACCATACCAGTTTCCTGTTCAGCTCGTTTCTTATCTGGTGGTATCAAACAGACCCTGCAAGAGAAACTAGCTAACGATCCTAGCGAACGTTTGCTAGCTGGGTCAGGTCATTTATGATCCCACTAATTGGAAGCGTAACGTGTACCAGAAATGGACAATCAAAATAATGAGATGCCAAGCAGAACTAAAGCCTTCAGATGCTGGAAAGCCACTCTGGGGTTCACGGTCTTCTCTTTTGTTTCCTCCAAATTTTCCTTTGTAGTTTTGGTTAAACATCAGCTTTCTCTGCTGTTGCTTTTTATATGATGCACCAATAAGTCTGTAAGTCCACACGCGTCTTCTAGGCTCCTACTCCATCGCTTCCTGTTTTATTTATAGCTTTCTGCGGTATGCGGGTGATGGTGATATTTTAAAGCGAACAGATCTGTATGTGAATCGTTTTGTTTGTGAATTATATGTGCAAATAGGCACACAGTCAGAACAGCCAACTCGCAACAGGAAATGTCTGGGCTCGAACCTACCGGCTGACTGGGGCCTTTCTGTGTGGGGCTTGCACGTTCCGGGTAGCATTCATGGCTATGTGGGTTTCTTCAGGGTGCTCCTGGTTCCTCCAACAGCCCATAGACATGAAGATTAGGTCAACTAGCTGCTCTAATCTGCTCATAGGTGTGAATGTGAGAGTTGTATCCCCTCTGGTAGATTGGCGGCCTGTCCAGGGTGTACCCCGCCTCTCACCTGAAGTCAGCTGGGATTGACTCCAGCTTTACAGCGACCCTGACCCATGACTGGTATAGATAATGGATGGCTGGATGTCCAAGGGGCTGGATATTAAGGAGGGGGGGGAAAAATGGAAAAAAATAGTGGGCTTAAAATTGAACCTTGTGGAATACCAAGCTTTTAACCCTCTCCAGGACCGCGTTGCTGATGTGCAACAGTGAAAATATCAGATTTGTCGTGCTACTAAAACTTAATTTGAGCCGGAAAGCGTTAAGAAAAATAAATAAATAAATAAATAAATAATAATAAATAACCCTTTAACCCTTTCAGGCTCAAATTGAATTTTATTAACAGGAAAAATCTGATATTTTGACTGTTGCAAATCAGCAACGCCTGCCTGGAGAGGGTTAATAACCTCCACTACACTGATAACGTCCTGTGAAGTAATTTCCCCTCCTTATAAAATGTCAGAATATCTTAATCACATGCAGTACTCACGTCCAAAATAAACTAAATAGAACGACAGTGGTGCCTGCGGTTGCCAAACGCTGTGGTTCGCGACCAAAAAATTCATCAAAAAAAAAAATCGCATTGGTTTCGCGTATAAAATTTGTTCGACGAACAGATCCCTTGACCGACGGCATCCCAAACCCCCACGCACTGAGACAACGCGTACGTGTCGGTCTCTCAACACTTTATAGCCAGAAAGTCCAAACAGTAGTCCCCCCAACTCCAACCCCCCTTTCTCTTTTCCATTCCTTCACACCCGAACTCCTCCTTACAAAGATACGCAAAGTGTGAACGTTATCTTACACTCCTGTATACTGTTTTTCACTTTAGTTAATAAGTTTCTTTTATTATTAAGACATTTTTTTATACCATATTGGGTTTTTTTTTCTTTAAAGTTTTTACTACGAAAACCAGAAAATTAATGAACAAAAATGATTTGGTAGGCTTGGGAATAAATGAATGGAATTGCAATGCTTTTTTTATGGGGAAAAATTGCTTCGGTTTGCGTACAAATTGGTTCACGACCACTTTCCTGGAACGGATTGGGTTCATGAACCACATGCACCGCTGTATAACACCAATCTCAGGAAAGCAGCAGGTTATCGACCACTTTAGCCAGAAACCAGAATGAAGTATGTCATCATAACTTCTGTTGATTAGCGAGCCCTTGTCTGATGTGGACCTTGATGTGCATGGGTTTAAATGTTTAGGTATTTAAGGACCTGGGTTCAGATGTTCTGAAGGCAGCGTTTGAGGGCTACAACGCCTGCATCTTCGCTTATGGACAGACGGGCTCAGGGAAGTCCTACACCATGATGGGCAACCAGGTAAGAGAAGTGACCTGTTCCTCTTCTCGCAAATCATTTTACATACAATAGCTGTGTAAACATCTCTCTTATTTATTTATTTATTACTTCTGTATAATCACAAATTTAGATGACAGACTTGAGATTTCTGATAGCATGTGCTTGTAAAGTTACATGGCAAAGATGGAGGGAAATGCTTCACAGGTGGCTTTTCTTTCATCCAATTGTGTTTTAAATTTTTTTTTTGTTGTTGAATGTAAATAATATGGTTTATGTGGTCAAATCACGTGTCAGTTACATTTGCCTCATGGCTTCAGTGCAAATCCAAATAAGCGAATATCAGACACCAAACATGTCCTTGCTGTTTGACTGTATTTTCGAATGCTAGGGAAACTGAACATTTGGTTTTTTTCTTCTTCTTCTCCTTTTTTAAAAAAAATTCATTTATTTGTTTTCTTTCTCACTCCATTCGTGTTCACACTGCAGGAGGATGTGGGGCTGATCCCAAGGATTTGCGAGGGTCTGTTTACCCGGATAACTGGTATGACCCGCCGCGATGAAGCCTCCTTCCGTACAGAAGTCAGGTGGGTGACATGCGTTCGCGTTTCTGGATTCGCGCCTTCACAGATTCGCGAAATTTTCTGTGGAACCTAACAAATTTACCTTCGCGGTATTTTCACACATCTGCGAAATCCGCGAAACCCGCAAAAAGCCTGGCAGAAGTGTTTGCGTATAATTTTCAAAGTGATTTATACGTTTTCGTGATTTTAAATGTAAAATCAGTAAGAAACATTTTGTTAACACAAATTTTAAAGTAAATAGTAAATGTTTACAGTACCTTACTGGGAGTGCAAAAGAAAACAGCAGCCAGTGAATTAGTATAGGGGTAACATTAATATAAGCGTACTTTAAATACACTAGTGTGGCAAATATCAATTCGGCGATACTGTGCTCTGTTTTTACGTCAACCATTTATTAAATTTTAAATGAAATTAAAGTGCTTTGGGAGCATGATTTGGGTTATAATTAGGGTTTAAACTTTTAGAAATTAGCATTTATTAGCATTTTTAGTGACCCCGCCAAACATTCTCGATTTTCACACATCCACGCCGGGGTCTGGAACCTAACCTCGCGAATGTGCGTGGTACTACTGTATTTGGACTTGAGGGTATATGTAACTATCCATACTATAGTCGTGTCTGATTTCAGCTGCTACCCAAAATGGGGGGAGAAATGAGACCTGGGAGTTCGAGACTTTTCTTTAATCGTGGAAAAAGGGCTGTAAAAAGAATTGGTCACTTTTTCCACTGGCTTCAGATCTCACGGTCTGGGGGTTGAATACAGGACTATGCCAGTAAGGTTTGTAAGTTATGTAGCTAGATAGTTAGCGAGGCTAAAACTCTGAAACGTTAACAATAACAAAAAGACCCCCCCCCCCCCAAAAAAAAAAAAAAAACCTGAAAACCCTGCCCTTGTTCAGTATTATAAGTGAAAATGTACTATGGGATGAAAATCCTTATTATTAAGCACATTTGTATGTTGTATAGTGTGTAGTATTTTTACTTAACTTTGTCTTGTAGCTGATTTTATTTTATTTTACTTTGGCACTTTAAATTTTAATGTAATGAATTTTCTGGAATGACTTATAACCTTTGGTTAGTTGTTAAAATGTTAATAGAGACTCAGGGATACGTTAGTCCGTTTTTGGTGTTCCACAAGGCTCTGTTGTTGGGCCGCTGCATTTTTCCCCGATTTTCTTTTTCCTGCCCTGGTGTGAGCGTCCACTACGCTCATGACACACAGCTGTATGCCTCAGCTGTATACTGTATGCATCTTTTGACTTTTTACACGATTGTTTTGAAATCCAGTTATTTGGAGATCTATAACGAGCGTGTGCGCGACCTGCTGAGGAGAAAGCTGGCTAAGACGTATAACCTGCGAGTAAGAGAGCACCCTAAAGATGGCCCTTATGTCGAAGGTTGGACTGATTTACCCTCCTTACACCTTTTAAACGTTCAGTCAAACTGTGCCGTTGTTGCTATACAACATTTTGCCTTTATTGTCTTGATTTAAACATCCGTTGTATCTCAGACTTGTCGAAGCATCTGGTTCAGAACTACAGCGACGTGGAGGAGCTGATGGAGGCCGGAAATATCAACCGCACGACAGCGAGCACGGGCATGAACGACGCCAGCAGCCGCTCGCACGCCATCTTCACCATCAACTTCACACAGGTACCTAATGTGCACTGGAGGTCACTGGAATCTGCTGGCTAGCTTAATTACAAGCACGCTAACTTAGCATGGAGCACATTCAAATGCTTTAATGAAACTATAGCGAATGTAAAAATCGTTATTTTGCATCATTCCAAGCTAAGTTGGCTTGCTTTATATAATCTAGCTAAACATAGTTAGCATGCTGCCTTTACATTAACCTGCACCCAGCTAGAGGACAGCTAGCTTTTTGTATTACAAGGAAAATTTATAATGCATTCCAAGCTAAGATAGCTTCCGTTGATATAAGCTAGCTAGCGCTCAAGTAAAGGGTAGTGATTGGAGTGTTTAGCTAGCTAAAAGCCCCGTAACATAACGTATTAAACATGGCGAGTTCTCCATGCTCACCCTGCGAGGTTGTACTTGAAAATACAGCTTAACAGCTGGTTAGCTATGATCATGTAGTAAAACTAACTGGCTTATTCAAAAAGGTGTTATCTGTAGAACACGGATAGCTAAAAGTTACTTTTGTAAAAATTATATATGACTTTTGTTGGGCCAAGTCAACAAAATTAAAAAGAAGTCAAGCGTCGGCCAAAGTCCTGTAACATTAAGCGCAGGAGCATCCAAGCAGCAATGAGGTGAAAACGCAAATAAAATGAAATAAAGCAATATAAGAATAAAGCAATAAAGATCGTCAAAAGATAAAACCACCTCTCTGTCTCTCGCTCTCTCTTTTATAGGCGAAGTTTGATTCGGAGATGCCGTGTGAAACAGTGAGTAAGATTCACTTGGTGGATCTGGCAGGCAGCGAGAGAGCCGACGCAACGGGAGCCACCGGCGTTCGCCTGAAAGAAGGAGGCAACATCAACAAAAGCTTGGTTACCCTCGGCAACGTCATATCTGCCCTGGGTGAGGGCAGGATTTCGACCAAAAAAAAAAGCACCCGTCATGTTAGGGACACCCTTTAAAGTCATCGTAACTCTCTCTCTGTCTGTCTGTCCCCTCTGTGTCTCTAGCTGATATGTCTCAGGACGTTGGGAGTGGCCATCTGAAGAAGAAGCAAGTGTTTGTCCCTTACAGAGACTCTGTCCTCACCTGGCTTCTCAAAGACAGTCTGGGAGGAAACTCCAAAACCATCATGATCGCAAGTCAGTAGCTCAAGACCCCAGTGGACATCAGGAGTGCTCTTTAAGCGGATTTATATAAATAACTGATTGGGACGTACAGATTACAGGCAACTACATATGATGTACCACGTTTCTTTAATGTGGATGTACATGTCACATGCTAGGCATCACGCGCAGATTTGTTAGCAGATTCCCAGTGCCTCTTGTGTACGTGTATAGATACTCGAACAAAAAAAAAAAAAGAAAACTCCATAAATTACACAGGGCGGGCCATGAAAACGTAGCCCCGCCTCCAGTTCTGGTGCCGCGCTCTTTGGAAGAGGCTGTAGCCCCTTTCTCTCCATCCCCCCCGACACCGTGTGGAGGTGCAGGCGTGAACGGGGACTAATTTCAGCATCTGCTGGGACTTTTGTTTAAGTGAATAAAAAGAATTTATTTGCTCGTTCATCTTATCTTCCTATACTTTTTCGTGGCCCACCCTGTACTTTGGAGTTATTGTTTATATTTAGCACATCATCATGTTTTTGAACAAGCTGGAGATCATGGTGAGAAGAAAAGCATTCTAGGATTCCTGCGGAATGTCTGGAATCCGGGAGAAAGACCTTTTGCTTGTACATCACAGCTCGGAACATTAGACAGTAACTTTTGCCTGAACGTTACATTGAGAAGAGACACATTCTGGAGTTATAGGGTGGTTTTGAACTCGAGGAAATACAACCCTTTTCCCTGTACATCACATTAAACAGAGAGGCATTCTACAGTAGAGTGTAATTCCGTGTAATTATAAATGCCTTTTTTCATGTTCTTTTCTCTCAGCCGTCTCGCCGGCGGACGTGAACTACGGCGAGACCCTGAGCACGCTGCGCTACGCAAACCGCGCCAAAAACATCATCAACAAACCCACCATCAACGAGGACGCTAACGTGCGGCTGATTCGGGAGCTGAGGGCCGAGATCGCGCGCCTCAAAGCCCTGCTCGCACAGGGGAATCAGGTCAGGGTTTGTTTTTGTAAAGAAGAAAATATAAACAGGGTATCCTTTCCATAACTCACTTTATAATGCTGAGTGAGACTTTACGGGTTCATGGTTGGTGGTAATTTTGTTATTTTTTCTTTCTTCAGATAGCACTTCTGGATTCACCCACAGCTCTGAGTATGGAGCAGAAACTGCACCAGAATGAGGCTCGGGTAAACAATGGCTTTGCTTTCTGGCGTCTTTTCTTTTTCATATTAACTTTCTTGCTTTTTTCCTTCCTTCCTTTTTTTTCTTCTTGCTTTCTTTTTCTTGTCTTCCTCCTGATTTTCATTTCTCATCGGATTCTTTTCCTGTTTTTCCAGTTTTATTACGGTACCTGCCTTTTTCTTTCTTTTTTTTTTTTTTTTTTTTTATAATATTGCTTGCTTGCTTTCTTTTCCTTTTTATTTCTCCCGTCATTTCTTTCTCACCTTTTCCTTATTTTATTTCCATCCCTAACACAGGTGCTCCCCTAGTTCCGATAGCCCTATTTAGGATTTTTCGAAGTTACGATGATGATGATGATGATGATTGCGATACGCTAAAAAGTGTAAACTATTTATTTAGAAAATATTTACAGTTCGCGGGCAGGCATCGCTGGCAGGCCAGCGTAACAGCATATGACACGCGCGGATGTTCGGACGACACCCGGAAGTACGTGGACGATGCCTGGATCACTCGCCTCGTGCGATGCGTGCTCTTGCCTTATGTTCTTGCTTTCTTTCATTTCTTTTCTTTCTTGCTTTCTTTCATTCATTTATTTTTTTTTTGTTTTTTTTTTGTTCTTAGGTGTTGGAACTGACAAAGGAGTGGGCAAACAAATGGAATGAAACACAGAACATTCTTAAGGTACTTCTTCAGCACTGTTTGTGGAAATAAAAACTTTTATGATGTCATCATTAGATATACACAGTTTGGGACCATGAGTACTTTCAGCAGTTTTAGTCACAGAGACCTGCGATAGTCATTTCTCTGATAATTATACACTAATTATACTTGACACACTCTGTGGGGGTGTGTGTGTGTGTGTGTGTGTGTGTGTGTGTGTGTGTGTGTGTGTGTGTGTGT
>JAQLOM010000010.1:1079174-1089991 GCA_030068315.1 Chrysichthys thysi | reverse complement strand
GGACGGTACCTTGCTCAGGGTACCTCAGTGTACCTTGTCAGTCCTGAGCCTTGAACCCACAACCTTCCAACTGAAGGACCAGTGCCCTGACCACTAGGCTACCACTGCCCCAAAAAAGTATGGGTCACGAACCAAAAATGGGTCGCGAGGCTGTCCAGAATGGGTCACGAGGGCATGACCATGGGCATGACCATGGGGAGCATGGGTTGCGACATACCCACCGGACCTGAATTTGGGCGTGCCCAAAAAAGTTTAAGAACCACTGCCCTAGACCAACCTTAGCATAAAGCTAGACCAACCCTATCCCTAGACCACTGCTTTCCAATCCCGGTCCTTGAACACCCCTGACCGGTAGCTGTGCAGCTGTGCAGGCCAGGGGGTGCTCCAGGACCAGGGTTGGAAAGTTGTGGTCTAGGGTTAGGGTTGGTCTAGCACAGTGTTTCTCAACCTTTTCTAGCCTGTTGCACCCTTTCCATGAATCTAAAATCGGATTAGAGTTGGACTACGGTCAGGCTAGGGTTAGGGCTAGAATAGGGTTTATAGGACTTGATGTGGGTTAGTCTAGAGTTTGCATAGGTTTTGAGTTGGCCTAAGGCTAGGGTTGGTTTGGAGTTAGGGATAGAGTTGCTGGAGGGTTGGCTTAAGGTTTGAGTTGGGCTAGGGTTAGGGATTACATGTAGCCTTTTCATTATTTATCTACAGCAATACACAAGTCAATAGAAATACCTCACCAAGACTGTAATATAAGAGACGTTGAGTGTGTGCTGTGTGTGGTCGTCTGTAGCTGCAGCCCTCACCCTGCTGCAACTCTGAGCCAAAGCTCAACCCCTCTCTCGCTTGTCCTGATTATTCAGAATGATTCGCGTAGAAGGACGCACTCTCTGTCTGTCTGATTCTCTAACTTTCTCCACTCGCCTCACTGTCTGGCTTTCCCAGTCTCTTTCTGCTGTAATGCTGTTTTGTGTAGTGTGTCTTTGGGTTTGCCTCATTCAAATTAAAAATGACGTTCTTGCTATGCTTGCATTAACTTTTCTCATGACCAAACATCCCTCCCAATGCCCCCCCCCACCACCACTCTCTCTCTCTCTCTTCCTCTTCTTGTTGACAGCCGATGCTAAGCTGTGAGCTCACCACTTTAACAGATTTGGAGCAGACGAAATATCGAGGGGCGTTTTCTCCCCATACAGCACCCTGGGGATGTGTGGAAAGGACCATGCTGTCAGCAACGGCCAGGGAGAGACAGAGAACGAGAGAGAGACCAAGAGGGAGAGAGAGAGAGAGAGATGGGAGGAGTGAGTGAATGAGTGAGATGGTAAAGAAGGAGCGAAACCTTCAGCGTAATCCTTTCAGGATATGTGTGTGGTGCCCGAGTGTAGCAGCTCCTCCTCGGTCTGTGTGTGGCGGCCATGTTCTGACATGAAAGAGTGACCCGGAGTCCCTCAGGGCCCTAACGAGTTGAACGAGCTGCCTGGCTCTTATTTTAAGAGGCTGACCTAAGACTCCTGCGGTTTCCGCGCTCCGCCGAGGGTGTTTGACCCACCACCAATGGGTGGAAAAGATGGCGCAAATGCACCGCCGTTAATTTTCCCCGCCTTGATTGGTGTTCCTGTGTTTTATGACGCTGTGAACAATTACAGCTCAAAGTAGCAGGCAATGAACCTCGCTCGAGTGCAGCAGGCTGTTCCATCCATCTGTGTGCGTGAGGGGGTTTTATTTTAATTACTGTGGAAGAAAAGCAGTGCAAATGAGTTTATCAGACTAATTAGTACGCCTTAGTAAAAATGTTCTAAGTTAAGCGACAACAAAACACTTACATATGAGTTTTCGGAGGGCGTCTTTTTAATTCCTCGGGAGAACGCTGTTTGTTATGTGGTTTAGGAACAAATATAAATGTGTATATATATATAGCAGCAGGGTGGTGAGTTCCAGCAACATCCCAAAAGGGTTAAAGGTTCTGCTACATTTTGATAGTTATTTCTTGGCAATTCTAGAAAGGCTTTTGTAAATGTCAATAAATTGCCCTGGAATTAGACTAAAACCCTTTTCACAAGTAAGGAATAAAACACAACGGGGTGTGCTGTTAGAGGAAAATAATTAACCAAAGGGCGTCGTCGTAAAGTGGAGTTACTGTTCCAGCCCTTGGTCCCCCTCAAGCACCCCCCACCCACCCATCCATTCATCCATCCATTCATCCATCCATCCATTGTTTTCTAATAATAACACGTGATAAAGTGCTTTATTCCTCTTTTACCACAGCAATTCACCAACAATTACAGTTTTAGCTTTTAATTAAAGAACAGCATGTCAGACATTTTTATGCATTCAATGTTGTGGAATGTCCATGAAACAAGTTAAAATATAAACAGTTGTCCCCTTCACAGACTCTTTTTTTAGTCTCTTTTTTTTTTTAAGAAGTCCATCAGTTAGGAGTTAATATGTCACTGAGAAACCGCAAAGCTGTTGACATTCCTGTGGCAGAAAACTGAAATTTCACTGCAGAGGGGCGGCCATCTTGGATTTTGAGTCAAATCGTTGGCCATAACTAAAAGCCACAATTTCTATATCCAAGTTCGGGATTTTATACCTTAATCCCTTTGGATATCTTTATTTGTTTGTCAAAATGCTACCTTTTTTTAGGCACGGTTTATATCTTTAACTGATAGCTACATCCGGCAAGACGCTCAAATTGGTCAGGCGAGTTAATTAGCTAATGCTAGAGGTACACTTAAAGGCAAAGGCTTCAAATGCTATTTGAGGTAAGTCGTGTATTTATGGAAAAGATTTTGGGTGAGACAGACACCCATTACTTAAGCTTCCTCAGTTGTAGCTCCAGTGCAAAATTAAAGGAGCAAACGTCAGACACCAAACACGTCTTGGCTGAGTTAACTACATTCAGAGTAAAGGAAAAATTGTGCAAATTTCATTTTTGGCTGAACTATTCCTTTAGGACAGCTCCAAGAAGTGAGTGCCAGGATGACTTTGGTTACAGTGAAGAGGGCAAAGTATGTCAGGGAGGACCAAGAAGTCATAAATACAAATGTCCAGAGATGCGGTCAAGCAATATTAGCGCAGGCATTGGCCTCGTGGGCTTAGACAACTTTAGGCTTCTTTCTTCCCTCTGTTTCTGTCATGGCCAGTGTGGAGCCTCGGGTTTGGCGTGTCTCTGCGTGGACACACCAGCCTCCATCAGAGAGCCCTATTAGACATGTGAAAGCTTCACGGTCTGAAGGGTGGCAGCACTCGTAGCATTTATGATCATGTTCTTCCATAAAATCATAAGAGTCACTGTCCATTTTTCACCCCCCACCCCCACCCTCCGGCCCGCCCCGCCCCGCCGCCTGAATGAAAAAAAAAAGCGGAGTGGGTTTTTTTTTGTTTGTTTGTTTTTTTGTTTACTGTTACCGAGACTTGTTAGGGTTAGCGAAACGGACATGTGAACGGAGTGACGAAGATGGGCAACGCGGGGAAAAAACGCTGAAGGAATGGAAAGAAGCTGAAATCTGACATTTTACCGAGAGGGGATTAAAAATGAGAGGCAGACAGGAAGGATAAATGACAGCGAAGGAAAGAAAAAGAAAGCCTGGAAACGAAAATTCCAGAGAAAAGCGTTAGGCCCGTGTCTCAGACCTGTGCACACGGAACGATGTTGCACGCCACATTGGGTAGAAACGACGCGTTCGGACGAACGCTCCCCAGATTCGAACACGGGGCTTTCTAATAATGTGAAAGCCATTAGTCCGGCCCAGTGCACCATGGGAAGGCCCGCTGCCCGCCGCTGTGTCCTGCCATAAATTTTTCAATCAGTGCATACAATAAAGAAGAGAAATTGAATTCTGTGTCCCGAGGGAGTCGTAGGACTGTCGGTTTTGCGGCGTTGGTGATTTCCTGAAGGAAACACAGAGGGAAAGGAAGGAAATCCCCTGGACCGAGGCAAGACGGTCTCACCTCAGGGTCTCCAAAAATGTTTGAAACAGGAGTGTTTGAGTTAAAGGTGGGGTCAGAATGCTCTTTTGGAATATTTATTAGAGTTTCTTGTCATGTTCTGGCAGCTTGAATGAAAAATCTGCTCAGAGCAGAAACTCGGGTCTTTGTGGTGCTGCAGGCTGTAAACAGGAGAAACAAGACATGATGTGGACCACCAACGTCTAAATAATCAGGGTTTAGAAAGCTCCTCCTCTTACACTAGCATGCAGGAATGATTCAGGGGAGATTTGGAGGCAGAGAATACTGACGGAAAAGGCTGGAATTGTTTTGGGCTTTCAAACAGCTCGCCTCCACAGCTATTCGACTATAGGAAGAGCGTCACGCTTCACGTTTAATCCGTTACCATCTGAGCTCGTTGCCATCCGCAGAGATGATGAGCTGTGGATCAAACCAAACATCGTACTGCCTTATGGGTATAGTGTGGGCGTTAGGAGACATGGTTTGTACACTATGACAGACCCACGGTGCATTGTGGGATTGACAGATTGCGCTGCGTTTATTCCAGTAGGTCTTCAATCACCACTGCAAAATATTTTGGAAAACTGCGTAAAGAATGAAGTTTAGCTCGGTTTGGTCATTTAAAGGGAATAGTTACACAAACTTTCCACATCCTCAGATCTTGAAAATGATGCACGGTACAGTGAATAGGGCTTGTGATGCTTGTTCAAACAAATCCAAACAAAAGTTATAGGAAACAAGAGACTCGAGGTCTGTTTTTTTTTTTACTTTATAAGATCAGGTAATCTTACAAAACGCATAAAATAAATAAGTGCTGTGTATGTCAATACAGACTAGACATAGTCCTCTAGTTGTGATGGAGACGGGTTCCGAAAACATCGGACTTCAAACCATAGCTTAGCCTAGCTTACCCAGGAGTCTCTAAGAATGGTAATCAGTCCAGTACTTTATAGCCTAGCGTAGCCTAGCCTAGCCTACCTGGGTAGGTTAGTCCAGGGTAGGCTGTACAGTATATAGTGGACTGTACTAAAGAGCAGTTTACAGCACCATACTTTATTAAACCCATAGTGGATATAACGATACGATACGAATACAGGACCTGCGTACATCGTATCGTATAGTACCTCTTACGCTGTTAGGTTTGCCTGCCATGCACGCGAAATGTAAAAAAATATTTGTAAAATATTTATACAATTTTGCTGTCTAGCTATCGTCATCATAAGATTGAAAAATCGCATGTCGAACTATGGCATCTCGAGGACCTTCTGAGTTCACGTTCTATGCTTAACTGTGGATCAGTTACAGATGTACATTGTGAAAGTGAAGAAGTTAAGAACTCTCAACTCTCCTCAGAACTGTTTAAAGCGCGTACATGATATTTTCATTCATATCCCACTATTAATTTTGAATTTATATACAACACGAATTTCATAAAAGTTGGGACGGTCTATTGCCACATATTAACCCATAATACACTTTAAAAACATGTTTCAAGGCTGAAACACATTCATTGTACTTATATTAATTTCAGTGAGAAAAATTGATTCATGTCGTGAACCAGTCTGTTCACAAACAGAGTCTCGGGAACGAATTCAGTTCGTGAGTTGAGGTCCCACTGCGTCCAGTGTGTGTGTGTGTGTGTGTGTGTGTGTGTGTATATATATATATAATGATTTTTCTTTTGTTTTATTTGCTGTTCTCATAAAGTTCTCATAAATGTATCATTACTCGGACCATCGATGAAGGACCCGTTAGGGCAGTGGTTTTCAAAAGTATGTGCACCCCTGCCCATCATACCCATATGTGCTTGCTGAGCATCCAACTCCAGATTTATTCTTTGCTGTTATAATAAACTTGACTCTTCTCTTCTGGATAGGCTTTCCACTAGGTCTCGGCGTGTGGCTGTGGAGATTTGTGTTCATTCATCCACAAGAGCATGCTATCTCTTCACAAATATCTTTATTATTCAAGAAAATACCGGAACAGCTCGAATAAAATTTCTGATGGAAACAATTATATTCTTTGCCGAGCAACAACGTATAATTGGAGGGCCTAATATTTACACAGAAACGTTTTTTTTCTTTCTTTCTTCAAGTCTGGAAAGTGTCCAGCATCATCTCTAGAGCTTGAACAGCAAAGGAAACCCCCCCCAACACACACACACACATGCGCACACACACACACACACACACACACACACCATGTTCACTTAGCTTTTGCTCTTGTCAAACCGAGCAGAAAATACCACCTACTCTCCTCTCGTCTCTCACTTTTCTCTCCATCAATCTCTCCTCCCTCTCTTCCGTTCTTTCATCTCCCTCACTCTGGTGTTGGATGAGACGTTCTGTTTTGACAGCAGGCTGGAAACATGATGGCAAAGATGGAAAGTGCCCCCTCTCTCTCTGTCTCTGTCTCCCTCACTTTCTCTGTGTAGCGGTGTTGACTTGTCTAAATGTCACCATGGCAAGAACACGAACTCCCATGTAAAAACGCCTTGCGCTTGGCGGTGGAAAAATTACCCACACTTCATTAACCGCAAACTGGCCAGAAAACTATTCTTACTGCTCTCTCTCTCTGTGTTTTAAAACATGCTGGATGTTATAAAGAAGGGGTGGAGAGGGATCAAGTAGAACCTCCTGCTATAAAAGTTGCCTTTCTGGAGGAACAGCACACGCCTCACAATTGGCTGGTCTTCAAGTGGTTTCAGGAAAAGGCTTGTGCGAATGTAACCCGTCCGTCATGTGTGTGGAGTCAAAAATGTCAACAAGGTCAGACTTTTTGAGGTAAACCTCTCTCAAGGCCAGGTGGAGGTCATTGCACTGTGAGGGGGGAAAAAAAGCTTTCTTAATGTTTTTTTGGATGGTGAAGAGTTATTAGCTTCTTACTTGGGTTCTAAATGGAAAGCACACAGGACAAACCTAAGCTAACTCTAAGGAAGGGTGCTAGACATCTTTTGTCAATGCTGTATACTAATTATTAATATTATGCATATTAGTAATATTTTTAAGGACTAGAGGCTAATCTGGATTATTGGACTTGGATAGAATCAGATACTTCCCAGCCTGGTATGCCAGATTTGGGATTTAAATGTTTTACACTTTATAAGGAATGGTTTGAGATCCACTACCCTGAAAGATTCTTTGTCTAGAAAGAGTCCCAAGGAACGGTTTGAGGACCACCTCCCTAAAGGGTTCTTCATATCGAAGGAATCATTAGGAATGGTTCGAAATCCACTGCTCTAAAGGTTTCTTCATCTAGAAAGAGCCTGAGGAATGGTTTGAGATCCACTGCCCAAAAGAGTTCAAAATTCCGAAGGAGCCCTGGGGAATCATTTGAGACCCACTGCCCTAAAGGGTTCTTCATCTAGAAAGAGTCCTGAGGAACAGTTTGAGAACCACTTCCCTGAAGGGTTCTTCATATAGAAGGAATCATTAGGAATGGTTCAAAATCCACCGATCTAAAGGTGTCTTCATCTACAAAAGGGCCTGAGGATTGGCTTGAGATCCACTGCCCTAAAAGATTCTTCATCTACAATGAGCCCTCAGGAATGGTTTGTGAACCACTGCCATAAAGGGTTCATCATCTAGAAGGAGCCCTGAGGACTGGTCTGAGATACTCTAGCCTAAAGAGATTCTTCATCTAGAAGGACTTATTAGGAATGGTGAATTGAAATCCACTGCTCTAAAGGGTTTCTTCATCTAGAAAGAGCCTGAGGAGTAGTTGAGGTCCACTGCCCTAAAGAGTTCATCATCTAGTAGGAGGCCTGAGGAATGGTGTGAGAACCACTACCCTAAAGCAGTCTGTATCTACAAGGAATTATGAGGAATTGTTTGAGAACCCCTGCTTTAAAGGATTCTTCATCTAGAAACAACCCTGAGAATTGGGTTGAGATACCCTGCCCTAAAGAGTTCAAAATTCAGAAGGAACCCTGGGGAATGGTTCGAGATCCACTGCCCTAAAGGGTTCTTAACCAGAAGGAGTCACAAGGAATTGTCTGAGATCCACTTCCCTAAAGGATATTTCATCTTGAACAAGCCATAAGGAATGGTTTGAGAACCACTGCCCAAAAGGGTTCTTCATCTAGAAAGTGCCCTGTTGAATAGTTTGAAATCCACTGCCCTAAAGGATTTGTTGTCTTGAGGGCACTGAGGACTGGGTTAAAAACCAATTCCTTGAACGCTTATCCATGCAATGATTTAGGTAACTAGCCAGAACAATTTTCCATAAAGTTGAAACCGATGCAAAGAGACTAATGATCAAGCCGTCTCCGAGCATACCAACCAACATTTTGACTTCAGGTGTATTTATTCCAGTAAACACTGGTTAACGTGGATCTTGGAAGATCCTGACAAGGAATTAGGTGACTTAAGATGACCCTATTCCAAAACATCGTGATAGCTGAGCTGGAACAGACATGTGGTCCACATGGAATGTAAATAATGTGGCCATATGTTAAACATTAGAGTAGATCCCTTAGATCTTAATGTTTTGCTGCTCATCCACCAAACACTCCCATTTTAACCCTAATAGACGGGTTGTTACCAGTTGTGGGATTGTTAAATGTTTGCAGGGTGGGTGGTGGTTTAACACCAGGTTAGAGGGTTGCTGGTGATAATTAACCATTTTAAACTGTAGCAGTGCTTATTTATTTGGGGTCTTTTCTGAATAAAATAGTCTTATTTGCTGCCGAACATCGCTATAAACCGTACACATCACTAAATACAGCTGGCACCGCTGGGCTTTTTTTTTCTATTATTTTTTGAGTTTTTCTTTAATATATTACATTTTTCCTAAATCTCATTACACTGCTATGGAAACGCCCTGAACCCTATTTCATGAGGAGACGAAAGTTAATCTTACCCCAATGAAAGCCAAAAATGTGCTCATGCAGGAAAAAACTTGAACTGGTTACACTGGTAGCCTAGCCAGCGTACTAATTTAGCATAACTTGTTGGTTTGAAATGAATAACTCACAACACATCCAATGAAGGAGGGAAGGGGGGAATATCGGTTGTTTTGATCCCAAAATGTTAGGAGTGTTTTGTAGCAGGGTGACTAAAAGGTGAATTATTGCAGGCTGATAAAGAGTTGTTTGTGATTTGTGAGGAGGAGGAGGAAATGTTTTTGGGTCACGATGATGAATGAAAAACGACAGAGTGTTAGTCAGTATTTGGCAAAAAATATTCCATTTTAATCCATCTCCTTCACTCGGACTGACAGGCAGACAGGCCGCATCTCCTCCGCTCAGCCTGACACGCACTGGGGCCACGATCCCTTCACATGGCCTGTGTGGCCCTGAAGCCACGCCTCCTTCAATCAGACTGACAGGCATTGAGGCCAGGCCTCCTTCTCTGCGACTGACAAACACAGAGGCCACACCTCCTCCACTGAGGCTGACACTAACTGGGGCCATGCCCCCTTCACATGGCCTGTGAGGCCCTGAAGCCACGCCTCTTTCAATCAGACTGACAGGCATTGAGGCCAGGCCTCCTTCTCTGCGACTGACAAACACACGGGCCACACCTCCTCCACTGAGCCTGACACGCACTGGGGCCACACCCCCTTCACATGGCCTGTGAGGCCCTGAAGCCACGCCTCCTTCAATCAGACTGACAGACGTTGAGGCCAGGCCTCCTTCTCTGCGACTGACAAACACACGGGCCACACCTCCTCCACTGAGCCTGACACACAGAGGCCACGCCTCCGTCATTGAGACTGACAGGCATATAAGCCACGCCCACTTCATTAGAACTGGCAGGCATTGAGGCTACACCTCCTCAACTAAGAATGCAGAGATGGCATGTAGTTATGTCCCATTTGTTCCCTCGTATAGACGGTAAAGACTTGTTTAACAGCTTAGAGGCTTTGGGAAGTAGCTGTTAAGGCTTCTAGCTCCTTTTGTCTGATAATCAAAGGACGTAAACAAAGAGTTTAAGTGATTTCTAGAGGCTTATGCTGCCTGTGAGCCGTGCAGCGGCGCGCCAAGTGTTGGGACACACACGGTGCACTGGAGGGATAATTTAATCCGGGTTGTAAATGAGTTCCGTCTGGGTTTGGTGTGCGTGTGCACACGTTCACTCCTACTCTGTGTGTGCATGTGTGTACGTGTGTCCTTGTTCCTTTTTTTTCATCATGTGTGTTTCCTTATAACCTGTGAGAGGTTGCCCTGGTTTACAGATGAGGGCATGCCGGTGTGTGTGTGTGTGTGTGTGTGTCAGAGTCAGATAGAGCAAGATTTCTCTGCATACTGTGAAATAGTGCTGAAGTTTGCAGAGCATGACATGAGGATGCAGGATCAGAATTCTCCGCATGCATTTGTTAATGGAGCTTCCATGGAATGGACTTCACACACACGCGCACACACACACACATGCAAACACACACACGCACACACACACACACACATGCAAACACACTCACGCACAGGATTGCCCAATTTGCTCTTAGAGTCCAACACATGTAGAAAGATGGACACACAAGCAAACACACACACATACACATACACACTTCAACCTTCATCCTAAATAATAAATGTGGTGTGTAAGTGAGAGTCCTCGCTCGAACAGAACCAATGTACTGTGAACATCTCACTCCTGCCAACTTGTGTGTGTGTGAGACGGACAGAGAGAGAGAGAGAGAGAGCGAGAGAGAGAGAAAGAAAGAAAGAGAGAGAGAAAGAGAGAGAGAGAGAGAGATGGGCGGGTAGGCCAGACTGTATATGTGTGTAGATTTTGCAAGATGCAAACTGCTTTCCAAAGCCACTGAAATAGTCAAGAATGAGAGATATTATGCTTGTGTGTGTGTGTGTGTGTGTGTGTGTGTGTGTGTGTGTGTGTGTGTGTGTGTGTGTGTGTGTGCTCGAGACAGACATTGAA
>JAQLOM010000010.1:1017067-1030834 GCA_030068315.1 Chrysichthys thysi | reverse complement strand
GTTTTATTGCCACACATAAACCCATAATACACTTTAAAAACATGTTTTGAGGCTGAAACACATTCATTGGATTTACACTCATTTCAATGGGAAACACTGATTCGGGTCATGAACAAATCAGATCACGAACAGAGTCTCGGAATGGATTCAGTTCGTGAGTCGAGGTCCCACTGTAGTAATCTTTATAATATAGCACAGTAACAGTATGGTAAACTACAGCGGTTGATCTCAATATATCGTTTATTACATTGCCAGCGACTTTTTGCCTCACATTGGTTGCCATAGTTTTCGGGTCAACTCTGGGTGGGGAAAAATGACCACCCAAATAATATAGTTAGTGCTGCATTTCATTTGCTTCGGAAGTCATATTTCAGAGCTGGGAAAGATGTCATGCCCAACTTAACTGCCTTCCACTTGTACAAGTAGGAAAACCAATATGGACGCCTCTGTGGTCCACCATTTCAGAACCATTTTTATTTCCAAAACCAATCGTCACCTACAGCCTATGAATTTATGACCACTGGTTTCATAATCCTTCAGTGGTGTTTTACCAAGAATCAAATATGTCCATAATAACCTTTGAATATCACGGGGTGTGGGAAGCCAGGTTCACTCTCTACTTAGCCTCACTACCTAGGGTAGCCATTAGCCATTAATTAGCAACACCGCCTGAAAACAACACGTTACGTGGTATTTAGCACATCAAAACCCCGTGTCAATATGACCACACATAAAACTTGGACAGTGCTGTGTATATGACTAATTAAATGAGACAAAAACACACAGAAGTTTAATAAACAGGATGAAACTACAGCTTTCGCTTACTGTTCAGGCAGGGGGCGCCATGTTGAGTTTTTAACTTGGGATTGGTGAGGATCTCCCGATTTTCTGCGTCAGAAATCCGACTTCAGGAAGCATTCCAGTTCAAATTTCTGACTCGGACATCCCGACTCCTGAGTACAAATGGAATGCAGCATAGCTACTGAACATATGAAGTAATTTGACTGCAAATCCAACATTCCCTCTTCTAAAAATGAAGATTTCAGAAGGAAATTGCTAGTGTATACCATGCTGAGCATCCCCACGGGGGCAGTGGTAGCCTAGTGGTCAGGGCATTGGCCCTTTAATCGGAAGGTTGTGGGTTCAAGACCCAGGACCAACAAGGTACACTGAGGTACTCTGAGCAAGGTAGTGTCCCCAGGCACTGCTACCTGGGTGCTGCGCTTATTGGCTGCTCCCTACTTCACCTGGTGACTGGATTAAATGCAGAGAAGTAATTTCACTGTATCGTGCTGTGGTGTGATTATCACTTCTTTCTTTTCTTTATATAGCATGGAGAGATTTACCATCTGGATTAGGAGCTGTACTAGGAAACAAGGATCTGACACCAAAAAAAAGGTTGAAGGAAATAAAGCAAGTACTGAAAGTCCTGCAGCTGGAGTCAGCTCTGATCCAACTCCTAATACATGGGGTGGAGTCGAATCAAAAGTCCAGAGGATGGAAACTCCTCGGTGTGTTTCACACTGTTCAAGTGCCTTGTAGAGCATCTTGAGGGTTAGGATTAATGGTTAACCCGTCATCCTTTTCACAGTGATTGCCCCACCCACTTTGCGGTTGAACAAATTCAGGCTCCTGAGTGGCACAACAGATAAGTGCTGGCCCTTCTGTCGAGAGATGACAAATTCAAATCCCACTGATGCCAAATTCATCGTAACCAATAGACCATTAATTGCCCCCGTATACAGAAAGAGGCAGTTAGGACTTTGCTTCCAGTGTGTCCATCTGCCCTGTGAGGTAGCAAAACCGGCCGCTAAAAACATACATTGGCTTCACGTGTCTCGTACCAGCCTCCTGGCTTGGTAGCCGTCACATGACTGGGGAGAGCTAAGAAGTGAGTGGGAATTGGTGAACAACCAAATTAGGAGAAAGTAGCGTTAACGTAAATAAATAAATAAAACAAATAAGGTCAAGAATGTCATTGTTAGTATGAATATGGGTTAGTTCTCTAGTATGTGGTTTGGGTGGTTGACTACGCCTTGTTCTCATTGGGCAAAGGCCAACAATAACAAGAGCTTCTCTGCATTCATTAACAGACTTTTACTGTGTTCTCAATCTTTATAGTTCCCACGTAGCTAGTGTCACATCACCCATTTATAAGAAAATTTCCGACTTCTAGAGTGCAGTGCAGAGAATCCCTTTAAAACACTGATATTCTTCTTACTGGTACATTATAAAATCAGGGAATGTGAACGTTGTCTCAAACCACGCAAGCAGAATGAGAATGCTGATGAAGCTTTCTGCAGCTATCCAGACACTTGAGGCTATTAAGGCTGTGTGATCTGCTGGAGCTGTCAGTAATGATTAATATGTTTGGATTTTGACTAGCCTGCTAGTTTTGCGCATGCATCTGTGTTACTAATCCATTGCATTAAAGCACTGGTCTGTAACAACTTCCAAACATGACGAAAACAAAAAAAACTTTTTGACTTGGGTGAAAGTACAGATATTTGCACCCTTAAACATAAACACATACAAACACACAAAAAAACCAGAAGTACATACAGTGGAACCTCGGCTCGCGAACGCATTGGATGATGAACAAATCGATGTAGGAACTAAATTCCCAAGCAGATTTTGTACCGACCGACGAACAAATCCTCAACTGATGTACAGACAGCCAATCCACGCTTCACAGCACAAACATTCAGTTCCGGTCAAGCACTCGTGGCATGAATGTGTTCAGTGCATTTTTTCCGTTGTGTTTCTCTGCGTTTTAGCTCTATAAGCTTCATTACGGGGTCCAAGAAAGTGGAAATGGTAGTGAGAGTAAGAAGCCTAAGCGTATAACGGTTGAAATAAAGAAAGAACTAATTGCAAAACATGAGAAGTGCCACCATGTCCCTCCGCCACCATCCACCTACGCCAGCAACTACGTCTCCACCGCAAAAGGAACGCGCATTAAAGTCATCTGTTTATTTCATTTAGGTTTATTTTTCTATAATTAAGGTGATTTTAATTTTATTCTATGTTTTATTGCCACACAGAAACCCATAATACACTTTAAAAACGTGTTTTGAGGCTGAAACACATTCATTCATTTCAATGGGAAAAACTGATTCAGGTCACAAACAAATCGGGTCACAAACAGAGTCTCGGAACAAATTAAGTTCATGAGCCGAGGGGTCACTATGTTTATTAAAGAATTTGTGGTAGTTTGCTATGTTTCCAGCATTAGCTACTGGACACCATCATAGACATTAGCTAACAGAATTTGTTGTACAAAACATGCTGATAATCACTTTTTAAAGCATAAATCTAGCAACCAAAATTACTAATTAAAGCCAAGCTCTGGTAAGCTAGCAGACATTACACAAAATATTACATTGAGTAATCAAAAATTCAACTACATTGAAGTTTGTTTGTTTTTTTTTTAACATTTCCAGACTGCTGATGATAAAATGATGGGAATTTATAATCACTAATTTAGGTGTAAATATAATCATCAAAAGATCCCCTGCTAGCCGAGGGATCCCATGTGTTACCCATGACGCACTGGGGTCGTCGGGTTTCACAGGATAAAACCCAAGTAAGTTACATGCATTATAGCTAGATGCCATCTTGTGATTTGCACGTTCCTGCGCTGTCAGACTTCAGTAATGTGTCCCCTGAATGACACAAACCATTCCCGAAACAATGAAAATTTATTTAGTGTTCTATTGACTTTTTTTTTTCTTTCTTTTTTTAAAATAAAGCCTGCTGTTTTGTAATAATGCTGAAGCATTACTCTTTATTGTCTGACCCAGAAAAGCTCAGCGCTCGGTGCGACCCAAGAGTAACGTCCTGCGTTCTTGTGGCACAGCGTTTAAAAAGTTGGAAAGCCATATGTACATGCATGTGTGTGTGTATGGTGTCAGGAACCCCTGTGCCTCCCAGTAGCCCACATTATTTACCCAAAAGGCTAATCCCATGTTGCCTTGAGCGTTTATAAATCATGAGATATTTTCTAAATGTCAGTTTGATATTCCAGTTTTGGTGGGCCATAAAAGTATCGAACCACAAGACATCTGTCTTTCATAACTCCCGCACACTTAAAGATTGTTTCATTTTAATCAAATCATCGAATCCCACTGACAAGTAATTTTGCTTCCTCCATGCACGTACTCTTGAAATGTCAGGGATGTTATTGGTTATTAATTTTTTTTTTTGGAAAGTGTGATTCATACTATTGGGTTATTTTTATGTCCTGATGTAGAGTTTAACATATTCTCAAGGACAAATGTGTAAATGTACATGGATGCACACACACACACACACACACGTGCGTGAGCTTAACACATGCTAACGCATGAATGATCCCATTCTGTGTCTTATATATCCAACGTTAATGACATGGTTTGGCAAGGAATTAAACGTACACAATGTTCCCTTGACCGCAAATGCAGTCGACTTGTTTGGTGTCTGACTTTTGCTTCTTTAATTTTGCACTGCAGCTACATGGCCAATGCAGCAAACAAGTCATGGCAGTCTATTGTGTACAAACCAAACCACATCCAGTTGTTCTGTGATGTCACACAGCTTTTCTGGTGTGGTGTAGGTCATAGTGAGACTTCCTGTCATCTATTAACAATAACAAACTTGTTCTGGGGGTGGCCATCTTGGACGACCAAAATCACTTCGTTTCTTCAGTGCTGTCAGGATCTACCCCCTACTAACCCAGGGTGAAATTGACCCAGAAAGCTGGAAGTGATGCAGGTGAAAAGCTACTGTATATTTGCACATCTAATTCACTCCTTCATTCATTTTCCCCCAACCACGTTGTCCTGCTCAGGGTCATCTAGAGGGTATCCCGGGAACACTGAGCATCAAATGGGAATCTGACAACAGGGAAACTTAATTTTTACTAATACTGCACAAGGTTGTTCACGGCTTGATTTGGGCATCTATTCATTTCAGATAAGATGACATTTTAGGTGAGACAGACTTCAGCGGCTCGTTAGTTAGACATTAGGCTTCTAGAGCTGTAGGACGAACCTAAGGAGCATTAAATGTCACCAACAATCAAGCTGATTCGGGAGTAACGAAGGAAAATGCGTAATCTTTTTAAAAGCTTCTTTGATGACAATGAATCCTTAGGTGACGCCAACACATACGTGTGTAAAAGAAGCCGAGTTGAGGATCAGTTACATGTAAGCCAATGCTAAGGTTCTACCAAATGCATCATTCGTTCGTTTACTTAACAGTGCTAACTCAGGGGTTAAGACTTTGGAATACTGATGGGAAGGTCAGGAGTTCAAATCCAAGCCCTGCCAAGCTGCCACTGTTGGGCCCTTGAGCAAGGCCCTTAACTCTCAACTGCTCAGTTGTATAAATGAGATAAACGTAAGTCGCTCCTCATTAGGGGCGTCTGCCAAATGATAGTAATGTAACGTAATGTATTTATCCTGGTCAGGGTCGCAGTGGACCCAGAGGAACACTGGGTGAGAGGCAGGACATCATCCGCTGATGAACTCCTTGCTGAGTTGAAAGGGGAAAAAACCCATGGTATCATGTCCATTTGCTCACTTGAATGATGTTTTATCCAGGGGGACTTAAAATTGAGGCAGGATACAACCGAGCAGTTGAAGGTTAAGGTTCTTGCTTAAGGACATAACTGTGGCAGTTCGGTGGTGCTATGATTTGAACTACTAACCTTCCGGTCAGTATGCCCGCCACTGAGCCACCGATTCAACGAGCAGCCGTCTGGGAATCTTACTTCCATAGTCAGCTGATCTTCTGGCGTGGGAAAACCAAAAAGAAGATTGAGTCCTAATAACATGGAGGTAGAACCTCGCTGTATTAACAGAGCAGCACAGAAAAATGATGTGCATTTACCCGTTCAAAAAAAAAAAATCAGACCTTTTATTAGAATTTATACTAAACCTTTTATATGAGCCCAAGGGTCTTCTGCTGAAAAGTTCCAAAAGGATGCAGCAGCCTAAGATCAAATGTGTGCTTGAGTATTTGCTGTGTCTGGCTCCTCTCAAGCAATTTCATCTCCCAAAGCAAAGAGACTTAAACAGCCTCAATTAATTCTGTTTTGTCCCCAAACAACCTCCAGAGGCTGACACAATGTCGGTTAGCTAACAGCAGCGAATGTTTTCACTTTTCACTGCCAAGGTACACGAAGAAGGGAAGAAAGAAAGAAGATGGGGAACAGACCCTTGACTTTTACAGACTTGTCTTTTGCTCCGGCATCAGGTCCTTAGTGTCCATTCATAAGGTTTTGAAGGGCAGCAGCTAATCCTGCATTTAACATTTACTTTCGTTCATTTGGTAGAGTGGTGCAGAACCCCTGGCATGAGTTCTCCTGACATGAGCTTATCGATTGAACAAAATCGTCTCCATTTAGGATCAGTAGCTTTAGCGGAAACATTCAGAATCCATTGAAGGTTTCTGGTTTCATTTCTCAAAGGATGCCATTCAGTGTCATCATACATCATAAGTTTGAGCATAACACACAACTGAGTGAGTGTGATTTTCATCATGGACCAAAAAACCCCCAAAAACCTCTGTTTGTCTAAGATCACTTAATATGATGTGCTCACCAGTGGCGGATTTGATTCCATGTTGATGTCCAAGTTCTGGCAAGTGTCGATTATGATCTCTGCCGTGCCTCACACCTAAAAAGTCCTTAAAAGCAGAATGCCATCACTTTCCCACAACGTAGACCTATTGTGAAACAATCATCAGTTGTAGAATTTGAATAGGAGCACCTGTGAAGAAAACTCACCTTGCACAATCTACCACGGAATTCGCCCAAGATTTTCATCTTGCACAACGTGACTCGCTGTAAACTTAAAACCTGCCGTGTAAAGCAAACCAGACCTGAGAGTGGATTCTGTGCTAACGGCTTATAGCTTAACATGCTCGAATAACTACCAAGTTATCATCTGCTGCCCCAAATTCTTCCTACATAATCTGAGAGGTTGTGTCTAAAATCTAATTAACTTTACCACAAAACAATTTCTGTAAACATACCAACACAAATAGGAGTGATTTATGTTAATAAATGTCCACGAAGCAGACACATTTATTGAAATTTTGATGACCAGAAGTACAGGATTGGCTGCACTGACACACTTACATGCAATACTGCCCTCAAATTTGCCCAAAATAACGAAGGCCAATTCCAAATGTAACAGTCTCCACCCCTGTACACAAAACGATTCCTTGCTAGGGAGCTGACCAAGTGATATTGTTTAATGGGCAAATATTGATCATAAATCTCGAACAAGCTTCCCATAAGTATATCAACACAACGAGCACTGTTAAATGGTAGCGCAATGATCACAAAGAACTCACTCTGTCTTTCCCTCAGGTGGAATGATCTGAACTGGGTAATACTATTGGGGAACTACACCCATGACTCCTTTATCCAGACCTACGTTTATTCCGAGATCTCACATGTTTCCTCCTCCATCTAAATGTCGATTCAGTTTTCACGCAGTGCAAACTACATGCCTAAATCTTTGCCTCCAGAGGAAAACCAAATAGTCACCTTCAGAAACACGTCATGCTTGATCGACCAGATTTAATGTGTGTGTGTGGGGGGCATGTATAAGGAACCGAGGATTTACTATATGAACAAAAGTATAGTTTTTGCCCGGACCTTTGCTGATTAATTTCACCTTGATTCATACAGATTTGAGTTTCGTTGTGCTAATGCATGATGATGGCTCAGCAGAAACACTTTCAAGCATAATGCAACATGCACACACACGCACAGTGTTGCAGAAAGTTTAATCATTAGAAGTTGGGAAAGCGGAGGACTGCTATTATGAGGTCAGGCCTCACACCTGTTCAAGCACATGTGCGCATACACACACTCTCATACTCATGCACACACATGCTGTGTGAATACTGAGCCGTGCCTGGAGTAGATGAGCCATTAAAGGCCTCTCGGTTTAGTCATAAACTCCCTCACTCTCGGCTAAACAATGTTCGAAGAAGGTTAGGAAGTAACTGCCAAAGCAAATAAGCCGATTAAAATGAAAAGAACGTGGTTATTATTTATAATAAAGGTATTAGGGGTAAACACCAAAAAAGCAAAAAAAAAAAAAATAAATAAAATGCATGAAAAAAGGAGTAATTATCCAGCAAGAGGCTTATCCCTCAGGCTAGGACAGCATGCCACAAAAATAATTGTGCTCTTCTCTTGCAAACATGAATTATCACCAGTGCTCTCTCCACACACACACACACACTTTGCCTCGCTCTCAGGCTTTTCTCACCAAAGCCATCCTGTTACGCAACTTTCCTGCTAACAGGAGAGTGACACGCAGGTCAGAGAGGAGCGGCTGTGGGAACTTTTGCACACGCACACACTCACAAACACTCAGCTTAATCTTTTGGCAGAACCACTCGGATGTACGTGGTCATAAAGGCAGACAGAAGTGAAATAGACAGGCCGTGGATGTCAAGACAGACAGGTAGCAACTGTATGTATAGCTTCCGCAAGTGAAAACTGACTATCTCTCTTGACCTGAAAATGAAGCTTGCTTACGTATTTCAAATTAGTTGCGCAGAAACCTGGCTTAACAATGATTCAGCACCGCAAAGTCTCCTCTGGAAAGATTAGTTAGCGCCGAACCTCTTCCTGTAATGTCTGGAGGCACTTGTAGAAGATCCCAGACCATTGTTTACACAGAATATTTTAGACCTCTTCATATCCTAAAATTTGCATTTGGACATAGCGCACACAATCCAAACCACAGGATTTTAAAAATACAGGGAGACTTGGTTGATTTGGAAGCATGTCTGAGATCATCTAGGACCAAGTGGTAACCTCTGGGAAAAGCCAAGCAGGTTTTGAGCCCAGAATATCTTGATGCCATCCATCTTCAAAACAATGATCCACCACATTAATAATCCATCCATCCATCTGTCAGTCCATGTATTATCTGTACTGTTTATTCGTTAAGGGAAGCTGGACCCAATCCCAGCCGACTTCGGGTGAGAAGTGGGGCACACCCTAGGCAGGTCTCCAAGCTATTGCAGGACCATTAATAGTCCACCACCATATTTAAATAGTGTGTGTGAGGATTGTATCTTGTAAACAATCTCTATTTATCATTAAAAAAAAGTTGTTCCAGAGATGCTCATAACACAACACACATGAACACTGAGATTTAATTCAGGACAAGGCTGGGCATGGGACACTTGAGTGTCCTTCGTGGCCCTGGTTTGTCCCTGACACCCTTCACACTGGGGGGTTGATGATCTGAGTGATTTTTGCCCTTCTCACCTGTGGCCTGGAAGCTCTGGGGAAACCTTCTCCCCTGTATGTGCTCCTCCTGGGATGGAGTCCAGAAAGGGCTTCTTGTGTTAAGAAGGACTTTCTTCTCCCTCATTACCTGTGGTTTGTACCTACATTCATTGGTCATTCTACCAACCATAGGGACACTAGCCATAATGTGAAAGTTTCTCTAAATTCGCTCTGATGTACACTGTATATACAGTTATGTGTATATAACTGCAACCCTGACCCTTTTTTTTGGTTTGTTTTCTACATCTATTCATGGCGTACAGAGTTAATGTTAGGATCAGAGGAATCAACATGTCTTACACCACTCCTCTTCATCATGACCCAACAGGTCAGGGTGGATCGATTTAGGCTCCATCATCAGTCAGTAGCAGCCATGGATGAAGCAAAACAGAAACCACCAAAGAGAGTGCAGCATCGTGACTGGGCGGCTACAGGGACGATGTGTCATGTTTTGAATTTAATTGGGCAATAATACATTTGTTGTTGCTACGATTGTCTCACCTGTTCCACCCTGACCTGTTTTACTCACAACTGTAAAATGTGGGAGCAGCGTGGGAAAAAAAAAAGGAGGTTCTCGTGGGATAAAATCATGCAGAAGTTAGATTCCTTTTCATGCGAGTAAAACTTATACAAGGGAGAATCGAAAAGTAAAGGCAGAATGCATTCAATGATTTGAATAGAAACAACTGTAAGACATTGAACAGATTACTTTTCCATAGTCCCCATGCAAGACAACGCATCTGTCGTATCGTTCATCTAGCTTCTGGATTCCCCCAGGGAAGAAGTCTTTCTTCTGCTCCCGAAGCCAGGTGAGCACCGCCTCCTTTACCTCATCATCAGAGGTGAATCCTGGACCGCACAGCGCCTCCTTCAAGGGACCGAAGATGTGATAATGGCTCGGCACCGGATCCGGGCCGTAAGGAGGACGTGGGAGACGTCGGAAGCTTAGCCGTCGGACTCTCTCTACTGTCTCTTCTGCTGCTGTATGAGGACGTGCATTGTCCTGGTGCAGCGAGACTGTTTTGGACAGTGTTCCTCTTCTTTTACTGCGAATTGCAGATTGAAGTTCATTTCGCAGCAATGCACAGGAATCTGCACTGTTCACCGTTTGTCCAGAATAGCCCCAGAATAGGAACCTTCATGATCCAAATGAACGTTAAGATGATTTTCTTGGGGGAGGACTGACTTTGGAATTTCTTCTCTGCTGGAGAAGACAGATGTCTCTACTCCATTCTTTGTCTTTTGCTCTCCAGGTTTTCTAATAAATTAACTTTACTTTTTGATTCTCCGTCGTACATTCTACCTTTTAATACATAAGTTTACTGACAACTTCAAAGTGTCAGCTTCAAGTTTTGTTTTTCCTGAACACAACCAGATAAACTTCAAAATTTGCTTATCAGCATAGGAGGAAGTGTTTACTGCCTAAAAACTGAAATGTGCCCAATGGTGCTTGAAATGATCTGCCCTAAAGGCTTTTCCAAAAGAAATGGCAAATTTTCTAGCAGCTGCTAATGTTTTGCTATCAATCACAACTAGTAGGTCAGGTATGTAGCAGACTATGAGCACTACATGACACACACTCCTCCAAATGTAAAACTCCACACATGAATTATACAGCTATGCTTCCCATCAGCGTCCCGTGTTGACTGCAATTTTATTACTCCTATTTCAGCCTTTTAAGGTTTGCATTTTCTTTTTGAGAAAAAATCTTGTACACCAGGTTGGCACCTCTCACCATATTTTGTCTCCCATTTCCATGTGGGTCCATCCGGGTTCTTCGGGTTTCCTTCCACCTTGCAAAAACATGCTGGTAGGTGGATTGGGTAAGTTGAATTCACCTAACTGTCAGTGAGTATGTGAATGTGTATGTGCATGTCGCCCTGAGATGGATTGGTTATTTCATCCAAGGAAAATTCCCACAATGTTCCCAGGGTAGGCTCCAGATTCATGGACTTTTGGATTTCTACCAACTCGTCCATGTTTGCATTGTTGGAAATAAAAATTTAGAGGCTCAGAACAACATTTGCTAGCCATGCGATCACCCCACATTATGCCCCTCTCCCACCCCCCACTCTTGATGTCATTCCAGCGCCTATGACAGGCATGGGAAGAATGCGATGTGAATGGGGCAATAGATGAAGCATTTCTGTGATGACATTGTGGATAATTATGTCTCAGAAACACAGCGTCTTTGGAAATCCTTGCTAAATAACTAATCACTGGGGATTTTTCCTTCCTTTCTATTCAATTCAGCTCAGCTTTTCACTGTAAAAAAAAAAAAAAAAAACCCCAGTGGTCTATGGAGAAGATTTTTCTTTGCTAGTCACTAGATTGAGATCATTTTAATATCCTCACGGTTGGATTGTGAGCTCTTTCTCCCCTTCTTTCGGATTGGTTTCTTTTCAATATTTAACAGGATTCATCATGTTTCACCATTTAGTGTTTTGAGCTACAATCCTGATGCCATACCCCATGCTGTTCGTGGCACATCCTCTCTCTGGCCCAACTGTCAGTGAGTCCTTGTCCTGTTTAACAAACTGTGATTCATGTTTTGGCTGCAGGCGTTTCCCAGGACGGCTGGCCTTAACGTGCATCAGCCAGTTTTCCAGTTGGCCGAGCGAAATTAGCTGTGTGGAAATGCTTCAGGCAAAAATGTGATTGGACACGAGCTCACAGGACAGGGGATGGGGTTCAACATTGTCACACGCCTAAGACTTTGGATATTTTTGAGAAATATGAAGCAGAAGTCTTGTATGCAGAGCAGTGCTTCGATTGGTCAGGTCTCTCAATATAATTTTATATCTCCCCATATAATGCTAATAACTCTTCAACAAATGACGTGTTTTTCATCTGTCCCGTTCATGCTTTCTTCCTTTTCCAGTCCTTCCATCAATCCAAATATTCCTTTGTCGTTCATTCTTTCTTTGAACTCCACCTCTGTCTCCCTCTTTCTTCTCCATCACCCTCTTCTCCTCCTACATCTCTTCCTCCATGTCTTCCTTATCTGTCCATCTCCCTCGCTCTTTAACCCTCCTTCCTCTCTGACCCAGTCTCACTGTTTATTCCTCCTCTCTCACTGCTTCCCTCCATCACTCTCTCACTTTTTTCTCCATCTCTATCTCAGATCCTCTCTCTGATTATCTTTCACTCCATCTTTTCATTACATTTAGGTCCCTAAACATCCAATAAGGCTCTTTTTCTTTCTGTTCAGTCTACGCGGTCGGTCTTTCTTGCATTATTCCCTTCTTCTGTTGTCCCCAGGGTGTGCAGTGTAATTATCCACATCAGCCCCACCCAGATGAGGAGGCGGGGCTGGGGGGAGGGGGGTTCTCTTTCAGGACCACCACTATTATCTATTCACAGCTCCTCTTTAAAGGCAAGCAAGACACAGCTGATCCAATCACAGAATAAAGACCACTGCCCCCGTGGACATCTCTGGTTCATAACAGACTCCCGTCACTGCCGCTCCTTTCCCTCTCCACCTTTTTTCTGTCATTCTTCTCTTTGTGTAAAGTGGAGGAATGGATTGAGAAGAGTGTGCACCCCCAAACTGGGGGCAGTTGTGTCCCCAAAGCCAGCTGTCATTACAGATGCGCCCAGCACTATAGCACCAGCACTGGGATTACAGCCTGGTCCCAGCTGATGAATTATATATAGGTCAGTGCTTATTAATTGGCTTTTAAAAAGGCAAGTTCTGCAGAGATCAGGTGGATATGATGGATAAGGAAATAATTCACTTTCCCCTAAGCATGTTCAATGTCTGACGTGGTGCTACATGGCTAATAATAACGAAAGCTTAAAGCCCCCAGTTTAGCCAGGCTTTGTCGAATTTGTTATTTCAAGCACACCCATACAGTTTATGAAAAACTTCTTTTGAAAACTGGGCAAGGCCATAACGTGAATCTTTTTTCATTCCTTTATGAGCTACCGAATTGAGGCCAATTGTGTGAATAAAGTAAATAAAGTGCAATACAGTGAACCCCCGCCTATCGCGGGGATTACGTTCTGGCACACCCCTGTGATAGGTGAAATCCGCGAAGTAGTGCCGTCACATTTATTTTATTATTTATATATATATATATATATATATATATATATATAAAGGCACACTCTTATAAACACATCCTATACTCTAAAACACTTTCTACACTCTTATATATACGTCAGTTTAGCAACATATAACATTTTACATGGTTACTATATGCCGGTGAGCTGATTTCCTGTTTATAGCCATCCTAGCCAATCCGAGCGCTTCCTTGTGATCACCTGACTCGTCCGCCTGATTTTATTATTTATATATATATTTTAAGTCTTTATAAACCCTTCCCACTTTTTTATTAACCTTTCCCACACTCTTATAAACACGTCCTATGCTCTTAAACATAGGTCATTTTAACAACATATAAAATTCTACATGCGTACTTACTGTCGGTGAGGTCACTTCCTGTTTACAGCCTGTTTAC
>JAQLOM010000010.1:756507-767328 GCA_030068315.1 Chrysichthys thysi | reverse complement strand
GGGGGGGGTTGGTCTCATTTTGTTTTTTCATTAACACAACATGTACACATTCTAACCATAACAACACTCTTACCAGCGCTCACTAGCAGAAGCTAACTAGTCCGTGTGATCATTATTAATATTAAAGATTAGTCTTTTTTCCAGTATTCGGTTCTACCAGGATGAGGCGGCGTGTCTGAGCTTTGGCTTGGGAGATGTGAGATCCATGTGCTTTTTTTTAAACATTTTTTAAATGGTGGGGAATTTCACAAGTCGATAATATCAAAGTTATTGGATGTATTAGAGCTTTAGTTGTTTTTACATTAGTTAGTTTGTTAAATTAAACCTACAGTGTTTATTATATTTAGGGGTCCAAGCACCAAAATCAACTCAAGACCTAATGTTGGTTTCAGGAATAGAAAGTTCAGTGGCTCAAAAAAATAACATTAAAAAATTTTTTTTTTAGAATAACAAATCTATTCTGGGGAGGTCCGTGGAATTTTTAACAACTTTTTTTTTACAGTTAATGGAGTTCCTCGGTACAAAATGTACTCAAAAAATGAAGCCTTGAGCTACTTTACTGCTCAGGTGAAGTGAAGGGGTTTCGTCCAAACTTCAGTAACTCACTAACTTGGACCTAATGGTTTTAAATGAAACAAAAGCCAAAAAAACAAACAAAAAAAAACAGCCAAAGTGTAAAGTTGGACCACAAACACATTCATAAATGAACTCACAAAATTTCCTCTTAGGTTTTATTCATTTATTTCACAAATTACTTCGTAATACAGATGCTCCCCGAGTTCCGATGGCCCGACTTACGATGACGATTGTGATCCGCTAAAAATTGTAAAATATTTAGGAAATATTTGAGATTCGCAGACAGGCATCGTTGGCAGGTCAGTGTAACAGCGTATGACGTACGTGGACGTTCGGATGACGCCCAGACGTACATGCATTTGTGTAGCGGGGTGTCGCAACTGGACGGAGCTCAGTATTTGTGTAGCGGGGTTTCGCGATTGGATGGAGCTCAGAGACACAGTGCGGCTGCCTACATCAGGTTTGAAAATCTCTCACAAACTTTCTCTTTTTGACAGAAATGTGATTTTAATGAAATCTCTCTTAAATGTTAACTTGCTCCACAGCATAAAATATCGGTCTCCCTGTTAGCAAAACAGAGCACATAAAGAGCTCGTAGCCCTGTGGAGCATGATACAAACCTCTACAAAATAAATATTAAAACAACTGAACTTCAACTGAAAAAATAATGACATATTCTTTAAAACTAAAACAACACAACAGGACCACACAATCACTCATCACAAGCAGCATTAAACACTCCCTTCTGCCTCAACCAGGAAATAAACAACGCCATAAAGATAGCAGTCTTAAAGTGACAGTACACTTCCAAATTGCACTTTTTTCCTAAATGGGACTGTGTTCTGAACACAAATATTTTAACTAATCAAATAAAATAACATTTGAGATGTTGATGATGTTTCAAACAAACAGAAAAAACAATAAATTATAACCCTATCATTTCAACCTGGTTACATAAGCTAGGCTAAGCCAGGCTGACATACCTAAGCTAGGCTAAGTGGTTCAACACTGTTGTTCAATTTACGATAAATTTTGACTTACGACGGGTGTGGCCGAACGCATCTCCATCGTAACTTGTATATTTTGAAATGTTGCTCTGCCCAAACTGCCAATGTTTAACTCAAGTCTGCGTGCTAATATAGTAATATTTTCCCGCTACGCTCTATATACTGCTCTAGCATCAGCAATAAAAAAAGTGGAAAATTTATTTCTGCCAGTTTTGACCAGTTTCTCTGTGAGCACACTGGTCAGCAGGAAAGCTTCTCGCGTGTTGCGTACTGAAGCCGTTTAACCGCAGCGTCTGTTCTTTGGGGTCTCGTTTATGAACGGATTGAGGCTGGGCTTTGAACTAAACATCTTACTGAGAAATAGGCAAACGAACCAAGGGCTGACCTGCTGAAAGGCACCCACAATAGGTAACAGACCAATGACGGGAAAGGGGAGGAGCCAGACGGAGAATCAAAACCAAGAACGTATGGTAGAGAAAACGTGAAAATCAGCATCCGTGCGCTCTGGACCATGTTGAATGTAAGCTGTAAGATTTATGATGTTGAATGTTTAAATTGAAAATTTGAAAAAAAAATCTATACAAACAAGCAAACAAACACATAACGTGCAGTGCAAGTGAACCTGGAGTTTCACGCGGGTTTCCTCTATGTTCTCCGGTTTCCTCCATCCACCCAAAACCATTCCAGTCGGTGGATTATCTCAGATAACTTTGTCCCGAGGTGTACCTGAGTCTCTGAATGTGCGTGAGTTATTAGGACAGGAAGAAAATCTCAATACACTGGAGTTGCGCAATATTAGCACTAGCATCATAGCATTAACAAACCTGTTCTTTATACTGTGAAAGTTTTCCGAAAATTGGATGTTTTTTTTCCTTTGGTTTCGTTTTTACATCGCAATATAATCGCCTTGCCTTCAGTATCGCAATATGTTGAACGGCAATATGTTAAATCGTAACCCCGTATCATGATTCCGACCAATACACAACTACTCTGTGTGTGTGTGTGTGTGTGTGTGGCGTCCCACCTGTAGTGAATCCCCATGTTACAGCTCAAGTGAGAGCGTTAGAATAAATAGAATAGAAGAAAAATGCTACGGGGAAGAAAAACCACCAGCAGCAGCACCACCGCTTCAAACCCCTTCGCATTCCTGCATCTTAATTCCCTTAGGGTTCGATAGAAAAACGAGCTCGGGGGAAGGAAAAACAAACAAACAAACAAACAAAAAAAAACCCAAGTGTGAAAGCGGCTCGTATCATATTGACGTAACGGTACTGTATTAGTATTAACTAGCCAGTTTTGCCTGTTGTGTTTCCTACAAAGCACTATTTGGGACATGTTTACCAATAAGACTTCGGTCAATAACGACATTGAGGATATCTAATGATTTATACTGACAAGAAGAAGGCGTTTCTTTTTCTACTTTCTAACGGCTCATTCGGTTAGCTGGCGAACGTTGTTCGCAATCTGTTTCAGTCCTGACACAGGGATGAAGACAATCAGAAAATGTTTGCTCAATTTATCCGTAATCTTTCCGTTGCCATCGTGGTTTTGGGTTATTTTTTTTTTCTTCTCTTCTTCTTTTTTCTCTTTTTTAGTCCTCATGCAGACTATTAAAGAATTTTGTACAAAGTAAAAGGCCATAGTTTTGATAAGGAAGGCTGTGACGTGAGAGTCCGTGTGTTTCTTTATTTCGTTTGCTATTCAGGGACGTGTTTCTGTGCACTTTAAGACATGATGCTGTACTAATGCATATTCTCCCTCATTTCCAGCCTTGATGTTGAATAGAGATGGGTTTTTTTGTTTGGTTTTTTTTTGTTTTTTTTTCTTTGTTTGTTTCTCTCGCTCTGTCTTGCTTTCTCTTCAAAGTGAATTTTCTAACTTGTTAAAAGTGGTTTGGAAAAGCGGTTTTTGTAACTATTTTGTGAGCAGTGTGTTGAGATTTCGGCTTCTTTTATAGTAAGAGTAACTGAATATGAGTAGCACTTTAAATAGACGAAGGATCCTAACGTTGTCTGTGCTTTTTTGTTAAAAAAAAAAAAACACGTTTGTTTAATGGCGCTGTTAGTGGTGTAATCTTTTGCACGCTTTGGTATAAAGCTTCTGAAGACTTTACGCGTCCGCAGAGGGATCACGAGATCATCCTCACCTTCACCTCTTCTTCTTCTTCTTCTTCTTCTTCTCCGCTTCACACCTCTTCCCCCACGTCCCCAGTGGGCTTGTACGTGGCGCAGACCTGGACGATCTGTTCAGACCCTGGACTGTTCCATTTCGTGTCGCGATGAGGGTGGAGGGTGCGGTGGGCAGGATTTTGGACGTGGACGGGATTGATCTGTTTGCACATGTGTTTACGTTCATACGGTACAGTTGTGCTAAATACACAGTGCGGTTTATTTGATTTCCGTGTCTCCTCTTTGACAATAAAGCTAACCATGGCACAAAAACGGACTTTCTCTTTCTTTTACATTAAATACGTTCATCTATATTTACACGTGTATATATGAGGTAGAATCAAAAAGTGAAATGTTAAAAAGTTAAATGACGTGATGATGACCCAGAGAGCAAAAGACAAAGTATGGAGCGGAGACATCCATCTTCTCCAGAGAATAAGAAATTCAAAAGTAAGTCCTCCCCCAAGAAAATCATCTTCATGTCCCAAGGTTTCTGTTCTAGGGCATTTCCAAGCGCATGGACAATCACTGAACAGTGTAAATTCCTGTACATTGCTGTGGAATGAACTTCAACCTGCAATACACAGCAAAAGAAGAGGAACGCTGTCCAAAACAGTTTTGCTGCACCAGGACAATGCACGTCCTTATACAGCAGCAGGGACAGTAGAGACAGCGCGAGGGCTCGGGTTCTGACGTCTCCCACGTTCTCCTTCCCGCCCGGATCTGGTGCTGACAAATTATCACATCTTCAGTCCCCTGACAGAGGCTCTGTGTGGTCACAGATTCACCTCTGATGATGAAGTAAATGAAGCGGGGCTCACCTGGCTTCGGGAGCAGAAGAAAAACAACTTCTCTGCAGGAATCCAGGAGCTCGATGAACGATACGATGCATGTGGAAAAGTGATGTGTTCAATTTCTCCCAGTTACTTCTGTTCAAGCCGTTACAAGTGTTTTGACTTTACTTTTTGATTCTTTCTCGTATTTTGTAGTCATGTATTGCAAAATGGTTCCTGTGTCTTTTCCTCAAACGAGATCTCCTTCAATGATAATAATTTATTAATGAAGTCAGTTCTGTATGATCTTGGAGTATTACTACAGTCATGATTAAAAAGTAACACAGCGTCCATTTATTCGGCTTCAGGAAGCACTCCATCCTGGACATGATGCATAATTTATTTGCATTAATGTTAATATTGGCTTCATAATTTAATAATAGTCTCCAAATCTATGCAAGGTGTCATTTCAGTTCAATCCAACTCAATTCAGGATTATTTGTATAACAATTTTACCAGTGGACATTGTCACAAAGCAGCTTTACAGAAATACAAATCCCAGATGTAAATTTTAAACATATGAATTTATAAACATGTCCCTAATGAGCAGCCTGTGGTGACGGTGGCAAAGGAAAAACTCCCTGAGAGGACATGAGGAAGAAACCTTGAGAGGAACCCGACTCAAAAGGGAACCATCCTCATTTGGGTGACACCAGATAGTGTGGTTATAACTAACTCACATCTGTATCTGTTAGTTATGTGGTCAAAAAGTTCAATTGTCTCACCAGGAAATTGATTACAGTTATAACATGAAGTCGATTTAGTTGTTTTCAACAGATTCACTGATGGAGACCTGAGTGCAAAACTGATCCCGGCAGATTCGGTCCAAAAGTTATCATGATAATTGTAGACCTGAGCCATTGTAGCAAGACTGTTGGTATCACCTGCAACCAACAGATGTACGGATGGATCAGGCAGGTCTGGAGAGCAGGAACGGTCAGGATCAGTGGTATCTCTGTTATTCACCGCAGGACACAATTAAAATAAATATCAGGACACTTTCCACAAAAAATCAGTCATCCTTCATATTTATGTTAAATTTCCTGCTTTATACATATCCATTCTGTACAGGTTTAATGAAAGATCTTTTATAATATAGGCTACTCAACACTTTCCTGTAATAAAGGAGCTGCAATAGACTGTACCCTGAACCCTAGGGCTTTCATTTGTCAAAAAAATAAAATACTGATATCAGAACACTGCATTACGTGATTATATGAACAAGATGCATTCCATTCACACTCACATTCACACCTAAAGTAATTTAGAGTATGCAATTAGCCTAATGCCCTTTGTGCATGTCTTTGGACTGCCCACACGGACCCACACGGACACGGGGGGAACATGCAAACTCCACATAGAAAGGCACCCAGGGCGACCCCAGGGATTGAACTCAGGACCTATTTGCTGTGAGGCGACAGTGCTAACATCACACCACCATCAACAATATATATAAAAAAAAAACATGGAAACTGCTAATGCTAACATCTATACAAATCACAAGATTTCATTGGTTCTCTGTCCAATTTTGTCTCAGAGTTTGTAATGGAATATGAAAAATGCAGAAATACAATTATTAAAAAAAAAATAAAGACATGTTAACCCTGATCTGGTACCATGGGGTCTATTTGACACCAGCCCTCTTTGGATCATGTTTTTTTGGAAACTATCACGATTAGTGACCTTGCCTGCCACGTATTTTCTTGCAAGGCCTTCCTAAGTATGTGACATATGTTCGATAGTTTCAAAGTCTTTCCGCTTATTTTTTATTTAGGTTTATTTTCGCTTCGCCATGGTACCTTCAATGTGACGGGGACTATGGGGTCAATTGACCCCAAGCGAAAATAAACCTAAATAAGAAATAAGCGGAAAGACGGGTATATTTGGTCACAGAAGCCAAAACCTGTCAGAAGAACCCTGATGCGAAATATTGTCCAGGGCCGAAAGGGGACGGAGGTCGAGTAGACACACCCTTGAAAGCATTTGATTTATTTTTCGATGATGCCATGAGAACAGAGATTGTGACATTTACCAACCAAAAAACTGAACATGTGAAAACCGGTTACACAAGCAATGCTGGATTTTTGCACCAAAATTCCCCCCCAGAGGCCCCCACAGCGGCCGCAAGCACCAGACAGCGTCATCCAGGACAACGCAAGAGATGCTGTATTTGTCCCAGATCAAGTGACAAGAAAACCAAATTATTTGTGCAACCAATGCCAACAGTAACAGTTTTGCCTACAGCGGGGTGAAATAAGTGCAAACTCACACATGAAGTGTTGTGCAATATTACTGTATTTGGATTTTATAACACATTGTCATACCATATTATTTCAAGTAAAACAAAATATTGTAATAAAGCCGTGTTATTCTGGTCATATACATGTTTTTCACCATGGGGTTAAGCTGACCCCATGGTACCAAGCATGTGACTATTTTCATGGTCCCAGAGTAGGGTTAATGATGTCTTAAATTGAGTCTCTGATATAAAATACAGACGTTATGATGGGGTTTCTGTTAGTAAAGTGGTGTAGCTACAACCTGAGAACCTGTGACGCGGTATTCACACTGACATACCATAAACGTGACATGAAATGTAAACAGTAAACACGCATAGCCTATTTATATAACTGGTGGCGGATTTTTTCCGCTTTTTTTTTTTTTTAATATAAACACAATAATAAATATAGAAATGAAGGAGATGCTTTGGGGATTTTTTTTTTTTTGCCCACTGGCTCGGAAAAGGCCCTGGATGTGAGGAATGATTTATTAAACTTATTAAAGGATCCACTGAAGGCGCTAATTACAGAACTTATACCTAAATGAGGTGTAATTATAATAATTATACATTTCACCATTATCCCTGATCCATTGTTTAACTTTCTATTTATTTATTTATTTATTTTTCATTTTTACACCGTGCTAAAAGTGCCCCAAAATGTATTTTCTGTCGATTAATGACTGAATGTTTTAACCCTGTGTTACAAAACATGTAGGAAATATAGTTTATAAGAGGGGTTTTTTTTAAATTATTATTATCCTCATTATTATTTATGCTAAACGGCTCGTTGTTCCCAGGGACATGCTAACTCTTGCTACCAAGGAAGTTTATCGAAGTACTTCCGGGTTACTTCCGCATTGTTCAGGACGTAAGATTTATTTCCCCATGTGTAGCGTTTAAGTAAGTAAAAATGTGCATTTATTTCACAGTTTTGTGTATTTTTATGCCTAAAATGTTAGATTTTTGCGTGTGTGTGGATTTATTTCGTGTTTTGATTGTAGATCTCGGGTAACAACGCGAGCAGGTAGCATTAGCGGCTAAACTCGACTCGAACCTGGCTTTAGGACAGCAGCAGCAGCAGCAGTTTGTGTGTGGATGTTTATTCACTGAGTGTTTTTCTTTGTGTATTTGGTTGTGGAACTGAACAAAGCTGCAAAATGTCTGCACAGGTCCTCCTTTTAGACTGATCAGTGTATGGGCAGCACTTTGTAATTTACTGACTGAGATCCCAACGAGGTTTATTAACTCAAACACTTTAAAACAAACAAACAAACAAACAAACAAAAATCCTAAAATCACTTGTATCCTCCATTGCACATGTGCATTGTTGGTTTTGCTCTGAACTGATATACATATACATATATCTGTTATTATATTTCTGAACAGCACTAAGTAACCTGACTGACCAACCCTGGCTCTGGATGGACACTTTCGTTACATTATTATGTTACATTCCCAATGATGATAATGATGCCAGGATCTGGTTGTGAGACTCCTAGGTGACCTGGGCAGTAGGAGAGCGCGACACCAGGGCGTGGTTCAGTGGCTGACCAGAATACACATGACCTACATGGATTTTTGTGACATTCAGGTGGAATTCTAGACATTGGTGATCCTGACCCCCCCCTCCGTTTTCCGGCCCTGCCACGTTCACCCTGGGCCTTCGTCGCACGTAGCTGTTAAAATTTAAAGTGAGACTTGGGGTATGTTGGAATGTAGAAGTGTCTATATTTTAAGTTCTTTTCTTGCGACCACCCGTTCACAGAGCAAGCCTCGGGCGTCTCACCGCCGCCATCAAGGAAAGGCACAAAGCTTCCACGTATAACGCATAGATGGAGAAAACGTTGGAGACAGGTTTCGAATGGATCACTGACGGGGAATTTGCAGAGGTTTTGGTGGAGGTAGCAGGTGGCACTCAGGTGCTTTCAGAACCAATTCTATGCATTGGATTCTGGGAAGAGTGAGCCAGCTCCTTTAAACACTAAAATGTAAAATGATTTTAGGAAGTGCAAAACCTTTAGCTGTCCATGTGGGTCTTTGATATTAAACACACACACACTATATGAACGATCTATAGTTTAATAACTTTTGTATCGGGACGCTTTTTTCCTCCCCCCTGAAATGCCCCATCAATAAATCCTGTGAAATTCTATGAGTTTAATTATTTCATTAATTATCTACAGGAGGCTGCGATCCGAGAGAGAGAAAGAGAGATGAAGGAAGGTGTGAGTAAAGGAGGGGTAGAAACCAGAGATGTTGGACTTCCAGAGAAGGAGAGGAAGAAGAAGAAGATGAAAAAGGTGAAAGACGAGGAGACAGACGAGCGCGTTGGCGAAGGCGGTGTGAAGAGCAGGGGAGGTCCAGAAAAGGAGCAAAAGAAAAAGAAGATGAAGAAAGTAAAAGAAGAAGAAGAAGAGGGTGAGGAACATAAAGAAACGAGGGATGTAGGAGTTCCAGACATAGAGGTAAAGCAAAAGATGAAGAAAGAGCTGATGGAGGAAGAGGACGCCGAGGAACGGGCGGAAACGAGGGGCGGGAGCGTTCCTGTCGAGAAGAAGAAGAAGAAGAAGAAAAACAAAAAGACAGAAGGCGAAGATGAAGTCATGAATAGTAGAGAAGAAGAAAAGAAGAAGCAGGGAGCAGTGGTGGACAGAGAAGAGGTGGAGACAGAGGACGGAGCGACGTCACAAAAAGACCCGAAGAGGAAGAAAGCCAAAAAAGACATTTGTGAAGAGTCGGAAAAGAAGAAATCTGAGGAGAGAAGCGCTGAAGCGACGTCGGGAAAATTGGCAAAGAAGAAAAGAAGTAAGGAAACGAGCCATGGTGGTGATGATGATGGAGATGATGGAGATGAGACTGCGGAACTGGAGCTCAACAGAGAGATGGAAGGAAAGAAGAAGAAGAAGAAAAAGAAGAACATGGGAGGAGGTGAAGCTCAGGTAGGAGAAACTGAGGAGGAGGAAAAGACGAAGAAAAAGAAGGAGAGTGGAGGGTGTGAGGAACGAGGCCCGGGTGAAGGAGAAGAATGCAAGAAAAGAAAGATGATGACTGAGGAGAACACCAGACCTGGAGAAGAGCAGAAGGACGAAGAGAAAACCAAGAAGAAGAAGAACAAGGGCGAAGAGGAGAACACACACAGGCTCGGAGACGACGACATGCAGAAGAACCAGATCGAAGTGAGTACACCCTCTGTTCACTTTATTAGGAACACCCAGTCAGTCCTGCAGTTTCAGAAATGGTACTGGCAACCGTCGCACAGTCAACAGTACAGAGATCACACTAAATCTTCGGTCCGGTGTTTGTCGTGAACGTGAACTGAAGCTCTTGGTGTGTATCTGCGCAACTGCGACATGATTGGCCGATCAGACACAACTGCCTAGATGTGAAGGTGTTCCTAATAAAGTGGACTTCCTAAAAAGAACATTATACAACCGTTTTGTTTTTTTTTGTGTGTTTGTTTGTCTTTATGAAAAGGTTCGGTGTGGGGCACTGTGGGAGGTTCGGGATGCATTATGAGTGTTTCCTATTTTTCTTCTGGGAAAAATAGTCTCGTCTTATGACCCACTTGAGTCCCAACTGGCCCTCACAAACGAACCGAGTTCGAAAGTCAAGGGTCCAGCGTATTTATTTATTAATATTTCAAATATTCATTTATTTGTTTGTTTTTGATCTACAGTGGACCCTCGGCTTGCAAATGCATCGGATGGTGAACAAATTGATGTACGAGCTAAATTCCCGAACAGATTTTGTACCGACCGATGAACAAATCCTCGACTGACGTACAGACAGCCGACCGACGCTTCACACCACAAACATTCAGTTCCGGTCAAGCACTCGTGGTGTGAACGTGTTCAATGCTTTTTTTTGTTGTGTTTCTAAGCGTTTTTGCTCTATAAGCTTCATTACGGGTCCCAAGAAAGTGGAAATGGTAGTGAGAGTAAGAAGCCTAAGCGTAT
>JAQLOM010000010.1:519262-529848 GCA_030068315.1 Chrysichthys thysi | reverse complement strand
GCAGATGTTGACTATACGAGTGAGTCACAATCCCGCAGTGAGAGAGAGAGAGAGAGAAGTTGTGATCACGTGAGGCTCGGCAGATGAAGCGTACGCGTACTACTCATATCGCAAGACCTCGCTCGGTCATCAAGGCAAAATTTATTGCAAATATTTGCTCGTCTTGCAAAAAACATGCAGACCAAGTTACTCGCAATCCAAGGTTCCAGTGTATCTGTATCAGCGACATTGCAAGTCACTGTAAAATTTTCGCCTCTCCATGAAATGTAGTTTCCACAGTGTCTGCTTTTCATTTCCCCTTAGGTGTTCTTGACGGAATACGCCGGCCCGCTGATCATCTACCTGATGTTTTATTTCCGTGTGCCGTTTATTTACCCACCCAAATACGACTTCACCACGAGCAAGCACTGGGTCGTACAGTGAGTGATCCTTCACAATTATTCTCTTAGACCAGACATATGAAATAATTTGCCATGAAAAAGTATTTGCCCCCTTCCGGAGTTCCTCCATTTTTGTTTATTAACTACTTTTAACTGTTTCTGATTCTCCGCATAAATTTATATAAAACAAAAGACAACCTGAGTAAATACAACACTCAGTTATCAAATAATCTTGTGATTTACCGAAGAACAAAATCTCCCCAAAAACCTATTTAACCTGTGTGAAAAAGTAATTGCCCCCTAAGGAGAATACTTACTTAGGGCACCTTTAGCAGCAACAACTGCAATCAGACACTTTCCACAACACAAGGTCAGTCTTTTGCATTGCTGTGGAGAAATTGTGGGCCAGTCTTCTCAACAAAATTGCTTTAATTCGGTCAGAAGGGAGGGTACCACTGTAACTAACTTACCGCACTGTAACTAACCCTAACCCTTAACCTCTACCTTTAACCCTAACCTAAACCTAATTCTAACTTGAACCCTAAAACCTGAAACATCAAACAGCCCTTTGAAGAAGTGAAGACCAGCCAGAATGTCCTCGTTTCACGCAAATGTCCTCACACTGTTGGTTAAATATTGTCAGTCCTTGTAAGTGCGCGCACACACACACACACACACACACACACCCTAAAAGCTCCTGCATTCGTTTACTGTTTCTCACTTGTGGACATTTCCCATATGGATTAATGTATACAATTGTAGAATGAGGTGAAATGAAGTGAATCATGATCACGATACGGGCGATTTCATTTGATTTGTCCACCACCACCTTATTAGGAATTTTTATTGAAAATTACTGCAAGAACAAATCTAAATGTTTTGTAAACATGCTCATCGGTTAAAAAAAAAAAAAATTCTCTAAACTGAGGAGCTGAGCTGCTTCTGGTTTATAATTATTTTTAAGTAACAGCGACACCCTGTGTTCAAATCAGGAACTTCTTTTTCTAAACTTACTTAAGTGACATTTTCTTATCTCTTATGGTTTTTTCTAGGACAGATACGTTTGTGTGTGTGTGTGTGTGTGTGTATGCACACTAAACTAGCCTTTATTGTAATGAACATCTAAAAGTGAAAGGGCTGATGGGTAATGTAGTTCTCCTGTGCTGTAGCTTGGCGTGCATGTGCCACTCCTTCCACTACGTCAAGAGACTCCTAGAGACACTGTTCGTCCACCGCTTCTCTCACGGGACGATGCCTCTGCGCAATATCTTTAAGGTAAACACACACACACACGCACACAGTGTAACTGTTCGTGCATTGTTGCTTATCTTTCTATAACAAATACTACCTGTTTGGTTATTTTTTTTTCTTAGTTATAACCAATCACTTTTAAGTTGTTGCTATATAATAAAGGAAATGTGTTCTGACTGATATGGTTCCATCAGGTTTTTTAATAAGGTGATGTTTATTTAATGTATGTTACTGGATCTCCGTTAAAAGGATCTCTCGTTCATGGGGCTACATTTATCTAGACTCAATCCCCTTCGATTTTATCTGTAGGCTCTAGCGCTTTTAACAAAGGACAGTGTCACTAAGGAGCTTTATCTTCATCTTCATTTTTATGTCTTTAACTATAAATTACAGATATACACAAGTTAAAGATGAACTTATTTATTAAAGATAAAACCGAAGTAATAAATTTATCCCTATTAATCCCGTTAATTTGTTTTTTTTTAGAAGCTAATTCATTTCTTTCCTCTTCAGTTGAATCGGTTAGCTACGTTTTGAAACTTTACTTCAAATACACCACGTCATTGTGAGGAAAAAAAAATAAAAGAGCGTTAATTAACATTACTGAAGCTAGCTAGGTAGCTAGCTATGTACGCACCATACTGTGTTACGGTTACCCAGCTAGTGAGCTAAATGCATTAGCATAATACAAGTTTATAAACTTTAATTTCCTAGTTTCACTTGCTGCATGCTACTGTGTTGATCAACAAGCCAGCTAACGCTAGCTGGATTTTTTTTTTCTACCTGACATTAGCTTAAAGTAGTTAGTTAGCATGTGTGAGCGGATCAATAAAGTTACATTTGTACCTGACGAACCCAGTGTGTGTTTTCTAGAACTGTACGTACTACTGGGGATTCGCGGCATGGATGGCTTACTACATCAACCACCCGCTATACACGCCACCTAGTGAGTACATGCTGTGCTTACATCCTGAACACAAATTGTATTTCCAGACCCATACCCTAATACAAGTGCTCCCCGAATACGATGGCCCGACTTACGATTTCTCGAAGTTACGCTGACGATTGTGATGCGCTAAAAATTGTAAAATATTTAGAAAATGTTTAAAATTCGCGGGCAGGCATCGCTGGCAGACCAGCGTATGATGTACGCAGACGTTTGGATGACGTCCAGAAGTACGCGGACAACACCCAGACGTATGCGGACGATGCCCGGATCACTCGCCTTGCGCGATGCCTTGTGTATCGGTGTACTATACAGTGCATTACCGCGGGGTTTTTTTTTGTGTGCTTCAAGAGCTCATTTTAATTCCAAAGCATGTCTTCTATGCTAAGCAGGGCTAAGCTAGGCTAAGTGGTTCAACACAGTGGTTCGACATATAATATTTTCCACTTGCGGTGGGCGTGGCCGAACGCATCTCCATCGTAACCTGAGGACTATCTGTAGTTCAATTTCCAACAGCGATTTTATTTATTTTTTTGGTTCAAACAGAACGTTCTTGTCTTGTCGTTGGGTTAACGCGCAGGAAATTTCAGACGTTCTAAAACTCCAAGCCCAGTTAGTTTGTGCTCTTTCTTGCCCTGATGCTCTGATATTGTGTTCGTGTTTCAGCCTACGGAGAGCAGCAGGTGAAAGCGGCCCTCATTATTTTCCTGGTAAGTGACTGGATTTCTGAAAGCATTTTAAGTCTTGCTAATAAGTAAAGCTAATAATCACCCAGTTACCGAACGTGAGCTGACGTGACAAGCGTTCTGACAGGATATTATTAAATTCCTGTGCATTAAAATGTATAATCTTGGCCTCTAATGCTACGCAGCTCCTTAAACACAAGCTAATCTGCTAATCTTAAAAATCTAAGAACATCCCCACCTCTCAGGCACCGATTTCAACCTAAACCTTTTGCTAAATGGAAACGCGGCCTGAACCAGATGTAGCCTGGCCACCACCTTGACATTACAGGCATTTCTAAAAAGAAATATTTCTGTTTCTGCAGTTCTGTCAGATCGGAAACTTCTCCATCCATATCGCACTGAGAAATCTCCGACCACCAGGTGAGGCTTCATTCCCTCGTGCGTCCACATCCGAGACACGAGATCATTTGGGTCTTCTCGTTTTGTTCTGAATAAACCATCTTTTTTCCCAGGATCTAAAACTAGGAAGATCCCGTATCCGACTAAGAACCCCTTCACCTGGATCTTTCTGCTCGTGTCCTGCCCTAACTACACATACGAGGTCAGCTCTCTCTCTCTCTCTCTCTCTCTCTCTCTCTCTCTCTCTCTCTCACTCTCTCACTCTCAAATTCCAAGTGTGTCTCATGATAAATACGGCACACATGGAGTTGATGTCCATGTGGAAGAAACGACCACCATAAATCACCGGGCGTTTCAGGGAGGGAACGCAGATCAGTATTCGGTTTCTAAAACCGAGCTCAGCATTAAAAAAGTGGAGGATATTCGATTCTAGTAGAACCGGACAGCTTTACTCCGACTCTAAAAGGCGTTCGCTACATTTACACACTGCTTAACAAGTAAGAAATAAAAGCCTTGGTGTGATGAAGTGGAGTTAGTAGCCCCCCTGAAGATGATTTACTTTCCTATAACCTGTTTTATTCGTCTATTCCTTGCTAACTATTACATTTTTTCATTTATTAAATAATGCCACATTTTTTTTGTTTTTTATCCATTTATAGTTACATTTAATGTCCTGGAAACAAGTTAGTTCACGTTCTAGCATTATAGCAGCTATAAACAGTTGTTTTATCACCAGTTTCAATTTTTCACCCTTGAAGCTAATAAGATTTTTTTTTTTTTAAAAAAACTATAAAAAAAAATAAAAAAAAAACTTGTCATGTTAACTCAAAACTGTAAGGGTTTAAAACTCCTCTGTCCTGAAGATGTCGGAGAGCTTGGTCACCTCTGACTGCTACAAAGCCCTGGAACTGGAGACTCCTTCTAGAAACGTTAAATAAAACCTCACCAAAGCAAAAAAAAAAAAATGACAAATAGAAACGTGTTTATTAGATTTAATTAGATTTTAAGATTTTGTAGCTCGTTCGTCCTACAGCTCCCTGCGGATGTTGTTGCCATAGAAACGGTAACGTAGAAGAATATGATTTCGGCTGGTGATTTGCACATGCAAACGCTTGTTTAGTACCTTTCTGCTTTGTGAAGCTCGTGTTACAGAAAATAAGATTCATTTAACGGGACGGATTTTTTTTTTTATTTTTTATTTATTTGAAGATGTGGCTGTGCTGAATTTTGTGCATGTGTGTGCAGTTGGGCTCGTGGCTGGGCTTCACCCTGATGACTCAGTGCTTGCCCGTGGCCTTCTTCACACTGGTGGGCTTCATCCAGATGACCGTGTGGGCTAAAGGGAAACACCGCAGCTACCTGAAGGAGTTCCGTGACTACCCACCCCTGCGTTCTCCCATCCTACCGTTCATCCTGTAGACAGACGTCACCCACCACCTCCAGACATCACCTCCAACTTCAGAACACCGTACGCCCTTCCTGGCTCTCCGCACACCATCCCTAAAACCCCCTTCACCAGAAGCTGTTTTCACAGCGCTGACAGTTTTATTAGCTTCATCTCTTCGTCCTGGTCCTAGATGATCAAACCTGTCCAGGTGTCCCATGTGTATGTGTGTGTATACGAGGGATTAGGTCAAGGGCTGATGGTGAGATTCTGGATTTGACCATTCTACAGCTTCTGGATCGCTCACGTGATCGTAATCTAGGCAGTAATCCTGTAATCTGTGGTTCCTAAGGCAATGTTGTTGTGTTTAACGCCGTAAACTGAAACAGATCAAGTTAGTGATGCAGTATTTACAGACGTGTTGTATGATAGGCTAATAAAGATCAGTAAAAACGTGAAACGTTTTATGACATGGCACAAATTTTGGATAGCGACGCTCTTGATGACTTCATGTTGATTGTTTACCGTTACTAATGTTTACATTCGAAATACAAAGGACGTAATTCTGCTTCGGTGTTTGTGTAGTGTTTAAAGTAGAGGGCAATGACGATTTAAAAAAAAAAAGAAGAAGAAGAAAAGAAAGACCACCACATGTGTGGTGTGACTGCATGGCCTACCGTTCTACAGAAATGAAGACAAAACTCCTCAGCCATGTTGTCTGTTTGGATCAAGAGTCTGTACAGTGGAAATGAGAGTCGGGTGAGGTCGGGTACACCTCCTCATTTGGTAAAGGGCCCGCCCTCTTTTCCCAATCCCAAGGTCCAGAATGCTGTCAATGACTTCATTCTCGTTCAAGTGTAGCCACGCATCTCTTCTTACTATATATTGTAGGAGAATACCCTTTTATAAACTAATTTCTGATGGGGGAATAAAAAAAATGAAAGGTGCAGATATCAGCACTGGGAAAAGTGTTTGAATTAAACCCTGTAGATCGGGCGGGGGGGATAAAGGTTCCAATCTAGAAAGGACCATTGTGGGTGAAGGTTTTCATGCCATCCAAGCAGAAGCCACACCCGAGTCTAGTGAAAGCCAAGCTCAACTGATTAAACAGGTGGAATCGGGTGTGGCTCCACCTGGATTGGATTTGAAAACCCGCACCGGCCTGTGGTGCAGATGGAAAGACAGATTACATGAGAAGTGACATGGACTAATTAGGCTGCTTTGTCAGTGAAGCACATGGTGACCTGTCAGTCGTTAATACAAAAAAAAAAAAAAAGTGTTTTTAAAAATCCAGAATGCCTACTTTGAATTTAAACGTAGCTGATCAGGCAAGGCATGTTCGGTGTCCTTAAGTTTCTCGCTGGTGTACGCCAAATCACTTTTATTTTTCTTTTCCATTCCGCAGTCAGTTTGCACCAAAGATTCTAAAGCGGAGCAAGATGGATCACCTACGCAATAGGCAGAAGTACCACCGCGGACGCCGTTTTGATAAGCCCACCGAAAACTTATGTTTCGGCAAACAACGGCTAGCGCCACCTCTTGGAAAACATACGCTAAAGTGTCCAAAGTTCTTCAAGCAGTAATGAGGAGGTTCATTGTTGTCAATTCTATCTGAGATCACAAATCGATGTCTGAAGTCAAATGCGATCCACGATGTTAATCGATATCCGAGGCTGAAATCAAATGGGGCTGATTTTGCAGTGTAGCTGCATGGAGTTGAATCTATTGATGTCGTCTTAACACAGGTGCCATAATTTCTCATAATGCAAACAAGGCTAATCCATCAAAACAAGAAACAAGACGACGATTTCAGAAAGATGCCGCGAGTTTCCCACGGTATCCGGCCTCTGGGACGAAAGGTCAGCTTACCAAAATGGCGCCCATCGTGTCGAACTTCCGTACTTCCTAATTATCGATGTATTTTCCGGCCAGTAATCCATCTTGCGTGTAACGCTTTAGAATCTTTGGTTTGCACCATCATCAGGCTTGTAAAGAAGGTGTGGCCTAAAGTTTGACTTAGCTGTATGTTAGACACAAATTAAAGCCATCACATGGGTGGATTTTGCCTTTAGTTTTTGATTCTCACTTAAGAGTTCTAATTAAATATATATATATATATATATATATATATATATTTTTTTTTTTTTAGAGATTTATTCTGTGGTTTAATGCTCGAGACAAGCGAGTACTCGCAGCTACTCCAGATGCTAATCAGCGTCTCGTCTGGTTGACGTTTGGGAGGAAACGAGGAAGTGTTCTGTATGGTTTAATATAATAAATACTGCACCGGACACATGAATTAGAAGCAAGATAAAGGTGCTCTTTATTCTCGAGAGCAGTCTGGTATTTACAGAGAGAGACACCACAAACAAGGGGACAGTGGGACAGACTGGTGAAGAAGGACGGCGACTACGCAGCCTGCGCTTCGATCCTTTTCTTCCTCAGGTTCAGTCGTCTCTCTCGCTCATACTCCTTCATCCTCATCACGTAACTGCACACAGGGGGGGGGGGTGTCAAAGAAAAAACATAAGCGTCGATAAAGATAAACAGATTAAAAAACAAAACAAAAAAAAATAAAATAGAACACCCTACAGGTTACAGCGGTGTCTCGAGGCGGAATATTGATGGAATTTTTGCCGGTGCATTTATGGAATTTGGTAGATTTAAATAAAAATGCTCTGACGATAGTTCAGCAAGACGTCCATATGTAAAACAGAACTGGAATCATGCAATTAGACCGTTAATTCAGTGTTTTGGGTTGGAAAAGGCTCCCTATGTCCGAGAGAACAAACACAAAATCCGTTAGAAGAGGCACGACCGCAGTAAGGACAGAGAGAGAGGTGAAAAGGATGTCATGTAGGAAGTTTTCCTGCAAACACTTCCCGCCTGTTTCCACGACCGCAAGCAAACGTCCTGGAAGCCTACGGCTCTGAGCGACAAAACGCAAGCCAACCCCCATATAATATCTGGACCAATCGGATTCAGGGGGCGGTCTCTGAAAGAAAGTCAGACTAAATCTAGTTTGCTCGTTTGAAGTAAGCAGCCATCTTGAGCGGGATTATTACGATAACGTTTTCATGGTTCAAGGAGCTTTATTGTGATTACATCCCATGTTAGAAACATGAGGTGAACGAAATTAGATTCCCTGGTCCCGGTACAAGCCCGATAAGATAGAAGAAGAATAAAATAAGATAAACTAAGTAAGTAAGTATAAATATAAAAACAACAGGGTAAAAAACATTCTTTACATTAATCAGTAATGATTATCTATCTGGACGATTAACTTTGCAATTTTTCTATTTTTAATTCATTTTGATATTTTAATTACTTTTTCTCCACACTAATGACACCTGCACAAATTATTTCCTTGTTTTCGTTATGTAATGGATGCTACAGGATGCCTAAATATCCAACAGGATAATGAAAGTACGATCCATCTATCCATCTGTGAACCTACTGTAAATGAGCTGCCATTCCGGAAACATTTAAAGTAATCAGTCCTGAGTATTTTGGTCATTTCACTCAACCGTTTCGGAGGCTTTATATAAGGAATAAATCACCCAAATCACTCAACTATCATGCAGTTATAGTAAAATAATCAAACTACACTTTATCAGTCAAGACGTAATTATTTTTCATGACGCAAAAATCTGTTTCTACGCTGCCTTCCATTTGGTCTCGGAAGTTGGATTTCGGAGCTGGGAATGACGTCACGTCCGACTCGACCCGGTTCCATTTGTACAAGTCAGGAAACAAATATGGACGCCTCCAGGAAAACCCCTCGAGTGCTCAATCTTTTGTCGTTTACCGGTGTTTTACCACAAATCAAAACGTGTCCCTAATAAGCCGACCTCACCCTAGTAAAAATAACCTTAAAAGTGTTAAAACTTCACAGGTATGACTTTTCGGTAAATGTCACACTGTGCAACACCACATTGCGCGGTAGTATTTAGCTCATCAGAACCCTGTATCAATATGAGAGCAGACAAAACTCTGCGTGTACGCCTGATTAAAGGACACAAAAACACACAGAAGTTTAATAAGCAGGATAAAACTACAGCTTTCTCTCACTGTTCAGCCAGGGGGCGCCATGCTGGATTTTTAACTCTGGGTCGGTGTGGATATCCTGACTTTCCAAGTCGGAAATCCGACTTAAGGGGGCGTTCCAGTTGACATTTCTGACTCGGAACTCGGATATCCCGACTTCCGAGTACAAATGGAACTCAGTCTCACTTCACCAGCTATAAACAGTCGTTCCTTCTTAAAGTCTCCCTGCAATCTGTTTTTTGTCTCCTTCTTTTGCTACCAAGAAGAGTAACCGCAAAGAGTCAACTTTCCCACGTGAGAAATCTTAACGTTACAGCTTTCCCTCTGACTGTTACTTAGTGCTGACACTGGAGACTCCTTCCATTAATGTTAAGTTAAACGTCTCCTCACAGAAAACTTCACCATATCAAGGATTTGAAAATTTTCTTCAGTTGCATTTACAATCAATGGCATTATTATTATTATTATTATTATTATTAATTCCCAGTGACTGATCTGTTACTACAGAAATGATAACAGCTGCATTAATATAAACCTGTGATTTGCAGTTGTGCTACGATCAGAGCCGCGTTTACAGAAAACTAAACACCTTCTGACCAATCAGAGTGAATCTGTAAGAATCCAGGATTTCTAAAACAACAACAACCGAAAGCTGCACAGAAGTTAATTTTTTTTTTTTTTTTTTTATAAGTGTAAAATGAAGATCGTACTCCTGGTGTTCGCAGTAATCCCAGTCGTGTCTCTCGTGCTTGCAGGCCAGGAAGTTGGGGAAGTTGTCTCTCTTACACTTCATCAGCTTGATCAGGTAGTGAGCACAGTAATCACGCTGCTCCAGTGGCAACATGGCCAAGTTCATGTGCTCCTGCGTGGCCACAGGCTCTGAAAAACACAACGCACATCTGGAATCATTACACAGACATATACTGTATATCTATATACACACACACACACACACACACACACACACACACACACACACACACACACACACACACAGGAACCTCTGGTCACGAACGCCTCCGTACACGAACAAATCAGTTCCCGACCACAAAATTCACCAAAATTTTGCACCTGGTCACGACCATATAATCGGGTGCCGAACAAACACAGCCCCGCCCATTTCCTCTTTCCGCTTCATATGTGCCAATTTTTCCCATTTCCTGCTTGCGTATTGCGCAATTGCATATTACATACCTAACAAAGACGCACATGTCCCTTTAATCGGTCTCACTCAGACGTGCGTTCATTGGCCGTACAGTAACCTCCTCCCCGCCCATCTTCCTCCTCACTTCCTTAACGCCAAAAGTCGACTCATGCAATGTTCGTTTTCTTGGTTGTTTACAGGAAGTTTTTGTATAATTAAGGATTGTTCAAACTTTGATTTAATTTTTCTGTGCTTAAAACTCATTAAATAATTGTTCACAGCATTTTTCCGTTGTGTTTCTCTGCATTTTTGCTCTATAAGCTTCATTACGGGTCCCAAGAAAGTGGAA
>JAQLOM010000010.1:424237-439698 GCA_030068315.1 Chrysichthys thysi | reverse complement strand
CTCTATGAGGCTGGTATGAACTCCAATAAGATACGGCATTGGAGCACTGCAACACACAACCATTACAATGACCATTATGTCACAAAGCAGCTGTCATGGGGGTGTGTGTGTGTATGTATGTGTGTGTGTGTGTGTGTGTGTGTGTGTGTGTGTGTGTGTGTGTCTCACCAGCAGTAGTCCAGCAGGTGTGGTGGTAAGACTGGAATGAAGATGTGCTGCCAGTACATGGGGAAGAGCATGCCGCTACACGCATGTATACACGCCGTCAGCTGTAGAAGAAAAATACATAATTACTATTAAAATCACTTTTAATTTCACTATTAGTTTTTTTTTTTAATTGCATAGTAATGCGTCCAGAGGACATCACTAGCAACTCTAAATTGATTTGCATGGGAAAAGCGATCACTGTATAAATCACACAGATGGACGTGTCTTCAGGATCTAGCTAAACGTTCCTAGCGTGGACTATACCTGCCTCTCTGTAAAGGAAACTGATTGTTATGAGCTTTATTATAAGTGCTTAGTGCTGGGAGTTCAGCCAGGCTAGTCATTAGTAGGTCACATGGTATCTCTGTCACGTGTGGATTACGCAAGTGCAAGAAACATGCATGAAGTCCACTTGTCCATCTTTTTAAACGTCAACTGTGTTTTAATGCTCTGCGTTTAAATGAGTTTTGTTTTGGTTTTGACAAGAGACAACTGAAAGCATTGAGTGTCAGCCATTGGAGCAAAATGTTACGGGGCGCCGTTTGTAAAAAGCCGTTTAACGTTCTTACAGGTGTCATTTAACCACACACAAGCACAATTTTCATACATATATAGCGATAAATTTGTTCAAAAAGCAGCCCTACCTGACTTTCTCATATTAGTTCTCTGTGTAAATGTTAAACGTTAACTAAATGTTAAATGTACATGTTATATCTAAATCCAAACATTACACTCTCAATGTTTAGACGATATAGTAATTGGTCACGCCCCTTTCATTACTATTAACTTTTGCTTAGAAAAGGGGTTGTACCATTAAAAGCACACTGTGACGCCCCCATCCAACATGGAGGATCCCCTGCTGTTGGTAGCCATGGGGATCCTGGCTCTGCTAGTGCTCCTGATGTTATCCAAGAAGTTGGATTTTTCTCACCTACAGTCATGGCGCACGTAGTGACCTTGAGTTTGTAGTAGATTAGTCGCCCTGGATCCTAACAAAGCTTTTATATCCTCGATTCTGACTGAATCAGTGCTGGATGGCACACTGTTTGCTACTGCTGATGTTAAGAATAGATACTTAAATGATCATATTATTAACTCTAGCACTAGAAAATACAATAAAAAAATAATCATATTAAATATAATGGTACTGCAGCCATAAAGTAAGTCAGTTATGAAATGACTAAAGCAGGGAATTGAAACTCATAAATAAATAAATAAATTAATTAAATTAAATATAATAAAATATAATATAATATAATATAATATAATATAATATATCATATAAATTACAGGATCTCATATTTTAGATTAATTAGGCACCACAGATTGACCTCTCGTTGACTTTTGCCTGAATCGGTTCCATTCCAGTGGCCTAAGCCGCCCTACATGGCTTCCCACTTCCCTGTACTAGGCTCATGATTTGATGTGTAATTGCCGGACCTGAGAAAAGCACAGGAGGGTGTGAATCAATTCGAGTTTCAGTTCATCTCCCTGTGCTCGCAGTGACGGCTCATTCAAAAACCCAGCCCCGTAAAGCCCTTTAATGCACGCAGTCCTTCTCACCGTGCTGAGTTTACTGCAACAAATGAGGATACGCCTCTCAAAAAGCATGCTAGCGTACAGCTGCAGCAGGTTCCCCACATCTACAGCCAAGATCAGCTCCGTCAGGTTCCTCTGAACAAACACGCAGGCAGTTGGTAGAGCAATACAGACGTAATGCAAACAAGAACATATTGGAGAATAACCGACGCATATGCATCGCAAACTCACATTCTCGGGAATTGATGGTAAAGCCTTTGGGTCAGGAGCGACGAAGTATGGAACCTGGGGGGGGGCATTATTGCATTATTCGTATTATATATACGAATAATATGCGTTCATATGTGAAATTATTGAAGTTAAAAAAGAAAAACACACACACAGGAAAAGAGACTAATCATGGGGGGGGGGAACATGACAAACACATGGAAACGTACGCAACATAACATCTGAAGTGGGTAAAAACTATGGTCAAATTTAATACTGAATCGTGATTGTGCCCGGGTGAATTTTCTGGAAGGGTATCCTGTATTTATTTTTTATTTTATTTATTCGTCTTCTGCCTCTTAATCCTGTTCAGGGTCGCGGGCGGAGGGGGGGGACCTGGAGCCAATCCCAGCTGACATTGTGCGAGAGGCGGGGTTACACCCTGGGCAGGTCACCAATCCTCCACAGGGCGACACGCGGGTACGTGTTAAAAAAAACTGTATTTTTAATGAAAACTCTGCTGTTTATCGATGCTGTGATTCTAGTGTATCGATTAGAGCTCATTTTGGATGAGATCTTACCAGATGCAGAGTGTTTAAGCTGTTAGCCAGCGGCACGGGGTGTTTGTACAGAGCCGCCAGTAATTCTTTCATCTCACTCGTCTGTCCGAATTGGAAAAAGAAAAAAGACAAACTGTTATACAGGACCCGTTAATTTAAAATGGAAAGAGGACGCTGAAAAAAATATGTAGTGCAGTGTTTACCTGGCCTTTTGTCACATAGTCAGCCAGGTTATTTAACAGTTTATAAAAGACTTCGAACCAAGGCAGATAGCTGTGGGACAGATACAGAATTGAAAAATTAGGTTGCCAGGTCTCAGTAGAATTTCTAACCCAACTAGTAATTAAAAATCCCACAAAAAGGCGATGGAAAAAGGGAGAGACATTTTTTTTTTTTTTTTTTGCAAAGAAATCAAGGTGTGGGAATCAAGGCCACCCCATTTCTCATGGACATTAGCTGAAAGTCACCTTTAAAAAATTCTTGGCCTTTTATGACTCATTATCCGGTTCATAATCCATATCTTCCAATCAACTTTACAACCGAACTATCCTTCACACGGTAAATGCTGTCTGCTCTAAATTCTTTAGGTAAATTTAGTACTTAAATCTCCCTTGTATGTCCAGTGGGTTTTTTTTTTTTTGTTTTGTTTTGTTTTTTTAAGTTATTGATTTAAATTTCATTCTGATCATTTGGTTTAAAGTGAGATCTTTGTAGTTGCAAAAAAAAAAAAAAAAAAAATAGAAAATCTATTTTAAAACTAGCCTCAGAACACCAGCACCCACTGACTTCCTTCTCCCACTTGCAACCTTGTTCCAAAATTAGCCCAATTTGGCATTGAAACCCCCTACAGCCCTGTCAGCCTGGTCTGTAGGACTCTGTACAAAGGTGTAGTCTTCATGTAGGATCATTAAGGAGAGCTGTAGTTTACGTGCAGGGGGTTTAGGTTATGGAGCCGTGCAGGATTAAGACCTGAGGATGCAGAGGCAGGTCTGGGAGCTGGAGGTCAGTCTGCAGAACCCAAATCGCTGACATCCCTCCAGGTCAGTCAAGGCAAACGTAAAGTGCTGCACAGCTACGCCGTCCCTCACCCTACGAATCAGCCACTCAGTCAGTCTGATTAATATTCATCAGTAGAACATGATGTCATGAATAAATGAAATGAACTAGCGGTACCTCTCGATGTCATACGGGAAGCAGAATCGAGGAAGGGATTGCAAACACTCCTACGAACAAGGCATTTCATACATTTAATATTTTTCTTCTTCTTTTATTCTTCAGCACTGTAGATAACAACAATTTCTTTTTCTACCACCAACCTCATCACTGAAGTCCTCTGGGAAATGAAACAGCAGTCCAGGATCTGTACATTGAGACACATGGGGGTGTTACTGTCCCGGCGGGGTAGATAACTACCACTGAACTACTCCTGAAATGTTTGAAAGACTGGATATTGAAATTAGGGTTAGCGCTAGTTTGTGTAGGCCATGTTTGAAAACGTATGTGTACAAGTACAGGTGGTCCTCAGGTTACGATGGAGGTGCGTCCTGAAATCCCTATCGTAAGTGGGAAATATCGTATTTCGAACCACTGCTTAGCCGAGCTTAGCCTAGCCCACCCAGGAGTCTTTTCCTGTCGGAGACACTCTGGGCGTTTAGAAGACATGCTTTTGAATTAAAATTGAAATTAGAATTAAAATTTAATTCCGTGAATTAAAATCACAGAAAAATAAACACGCAGTAATGCACTGTGCAGTACACCGATACACAAGAGAGAGTGAGGCGTCACGCAAGGTAAACATGTCGCACGTCATACGCTGTTACGCCGGCCTGCCAGTGATGCCTTCCCGCATAATCTTAAATATTTTCTAAATATTTTACAATTTTTAGCGTATCGCAATCGTCATCGTAACTTTGAAAAATCATAAGTCGGACCATCGGAACTAGGGGAGCGCCTGTAGCCTACTGGGTACTGGACTGTATTAGGGGTTAGGAACTTGAATCCAAAGCTACGTTTATTCAGAGTCGGGTTGTACACTTGTAAAAGCTCATTTGTATAAAAATCAGTTTAGTAGATATCTAAATAAGACAAGGATCCATGTCTTCACTGCCTTTAAATGCGAGTATTTACCTTTAAACACACCATTTTTTTTTTTTTTAAATCAGGTATAGAAAATATGAACCGAAAAAAGAAAAAAAAAAATAGTCCTATCTCTTGCTCTCAAATGTAACAGAATTAAAAAAAAAAAAAAAAAAAAAAAAAAAAAAAAGCTAAATTAAAAACCTATAAGGTGCGGTATATAAAACTAATACGCAGTGAAGCAAATATAATAGCCTTCTCATGTATTTCTATATAATCCTAGGTTTAATTAACTCTGCACCAACAAGTGCAGAACATTTCAACAATCATTACTTAGCATTTCATAAAACAGCACTTGATCCAGAGCGTTCCAATATTTTTGGATACCACGCTTGTGTTCTTCATGCAACTTTATGAAGCCACATGATACCATATGACTGTCTTGGGTTGTCATAATTTAATACAATAACGTATGTTTTCATTGACGTGATGTACCTGAGTGCTTCACTCACCAATACACTGACTGTACTCAATGTGCTGCATTGCACAAAGTCTTAGCACCCCTCTACCCTGTGTATTAAACGAAATGGCACATCACTGAGCAGCTATTGTTTGGAAAAGCCTTGTAGTGATCAGATAGAAGCCAAATTTTTCCATGCGTAGCATGCGGTTTATAAGGGTCACTTTCTGATCACATTGAACACAAACACACACAAACACACACATGCATGCACAACTGCTGCGTTCTTAGGTTAGCCTGTAAAATAGGCTCATTTCTGTAGTAAGTAGAGGATGTGGTTAACTGAAGTCACCGAGTCCCACAAACATCTTCTTCCTGTACAAATAACTCAAGCACACGCTATAAAACTGCCAACCCGCATGTACAGCAGAGCTACGTTCTCATTTATCTTTACAGCATTTAGTAGAAGCCATGAGCCAGAACTAACACTTATCAAAAACTTATATTTACAGTAGTTTTGATCGTTCAGTTTGGCTAAATATCATCTCTATGTCTCAAAATCGTTCCATTAGGTTATTTCCTCTTGCACTAGGTGATATTCAAAGTGACCACAGGTTTCAGCTAATCTTAGCACACTAGCTTATCGTGTTGTTTCTATAACAACGGCCAGGGTCTTGCGGCTTTCTGGTAAAGTCATGTGACAGGAAGGAGAGACGTTTTCTCAGCACCCAAGCATCAGCTTGCAAAAAAAAAAAAAACAAAAAAAAAAACACCTCTACATGATCTCACCTTTGTCTCTGGCGATGGGGCACGAGGCTTGAAAGAACCAGTAAAACGTCCTTTCTGGATTGTCCCTGAAAGCCACAAAATCAATAGACAGATAAATAGGCGAAGTAAATATCGCGGATACGTGGGTTTCACAGGATATCTGTGAAAAATCAAAGAAGGGGAAGTGATACAAACAAAACAAACAAACAAACAAACAAACGACCAAAAACAACAACATCAGAAGATCTGAAAGGATTCACGACCTAGAAGAAAAGAATCTTCTAAAAAATCCGAGTCGGATTTAGGATTGAATCAGTTTGAAATACTCAGTAGTCTTGACCAGTGAGACAAAAACACACGGATCAGTCGTAGGATCGTTCGCTTACGGCCTGTAAAAACGACGACCCGGCAAATATACTTGGTGCAATTTACATCGAGCAGATGACGTCGGCGTGAATTTGGGCGCAGGTTTAACAACTTTAATAACGACTTTACGAATGCCGTCGTTAACAGAATTTAATAGAGAAAAAAACAGAAAAGAAAAGAAAAGAAAGTATGAGCAATATATTTCATATTTGGTCAGAAAGTTTAAATAATTTTTTTTTTCTTGAACAGCTGACATTAGGGCAGATGAGAGCGACTGGTTTATGTTTAGACTTCAATAAGGAGATCTTTATTTAACACGTATGGAAGGAGTCTCCAGTGTCAGGGCTTTCTAACACTCAGAGGTAAACCTGTCAGTAATTTTACACATTAATTGTTAAGTTCTTTTGCAGATGTTCCCCGAAATTCGACGGCACTGGAAATGGAATAAAAGCTATTACGGATCCGCCGTGACGAATGATTAGCAGACCGCTGCACTGGACGAGGGATAAAAACGCCTCAGGATGTGCTGTTACAGCAAGTTGTTGATCATTTTCCTCCACCTGCACATCCTGTCATGTTTCATCCCCCTGCGTGAGGGAGGATTGAAGAACGCCGTGCCGTATTTATTGCCTCTTTCACAAGTGTATTAGATCGTACCAGTGTAAGGCATTACGCCGCAGAGCCGCAATTTCAAATTACGGTTAAGGTTAATAATCGAGCCTTGCTGCGTTTCCCTAGAGACGCAGACGTTTCAACAAATAACACCAAAAACTACCTGGAATCCACTCAAAAGCTAAATCCAAGTGATTTCACCCTCACAAAGGTGTCCTGTCCAATCAGAACACTAACCAGCCGTATGGACTACCTTTAGGGTTCGAATGTGTTATTCTATAAGTCGTAAGCCCACGACGACAGGAAGTGGTGTGCAGGAAATGGACTTTTCTAAGAAGTCACCAGTATAATTACGCAAACTGGAGTTAAACAGTAAACACGCCGTGCTGTCGGAATACCGGCGTGGGTTTTAAAGTTTAAAGTATTCCCATGCGCCTGGAATATACTGGACTATAACGTATATATATATATATATATATAAATCTCGGAGAGCTGCAGATCATACCAAACACTCAAAGTGAACCCGGAGACACACAGAGAGAGACACACAGAGAGAGAGAGAGAAGTCTTACTTTAGTCTGGATCCCATGTTGTATCTTTAAGACGGAGTCCATAAGTGATTAGTGGAGTTTCTGGGAAGAAGGTATCATCGTAGGACTATAGAGAGTAGCCTCTGGTACTCTTACGCCAACACACTCACATAATCGTGCGGGTAAGAAAACAGGCTCGCAGAATCACTTCCTGATCTGTGCAGAGAAGCGCTGCGTGTGATGCTTGTGTTGTCGAAATGACGACTGCTGCTGTTTCCTTTCCTCTACGTCTCCAGGCTTTTCTCCGTTCTTCGTCCCGTGTGAGGATTGATCCACGATGTATTTACACATCAGAACCGTATTCTGAATTATGAATGAATTTTTGTGTGTGTGTGTGTGTGTGTGTGTGTGTGTATACATGTTGTTTAATGAAAATCTTTCTAAAAGTCGGTTTATAAGCACACCCTTCCATGTTCAGGTCCTTGATCACATTTTCACTTTAATGTCCTGCACTTCTGATTATCATCATGATGAAGTGACTTTGCATACTGGGTGGAGACGTGTGGAAGCATTAATCTCTCTCTGACACACGGCCGCATTTGAGCAGGCACGTCGAGAGGAAATCAAGAACACGACTTCCTCTATCGCAGCTGCTATTTCTCTTTTGAGCCGCCGCTCTCTTTTCTTCCTCCTCGTTCCTTTTTAAAGTTACTGGGTTAACGTCTGATTCCTTTTTTCCCCTTTAAAAACGGTTTCATTATCTGGAGGCCACGGGGTCGTCTCAGACATTGTGCTTTAGTGGTTCTAATCGAGAGCGGCACGGTGGCGTGGTGTAATGGTTAGGGCTGTTGCATCATAACAAGAAGGTCCTGGGTTCGATCCCCGGGGTCGACCTGGGCGCCTTTCTTTCTGTGTGGCGTTTGCATGTTCTCCCTGTGTCCATTTAGGTTTCCTCTGGGTACTCCGGTTTCCTCCAACAGTCCAAAAGACATGGACCGAGGGGATTAGGCTAAATGGTGACTCTAAATTGGCCGTAGGTGTGAATGTGAGTGCGAATGGTTGTCTGTCGTGCTGCATGGATTGGTGACCTGCCCACGGTGTGACCCCGCCTCTCTCTCACCCGAAGTCAGCTGGGATTGGCTCCAGGTTCCTCTCCGCGACCCTGAACAGGATTAAGCAGCAGAAGATGAGTGAGTGAGTGGTTCTAAACTCTCTAGCACCCTCTGGTGTTTATCCTCTACAGCGATACACACACTCGCAAAAGAACAAACAAACCCACAATTCACTCTTGAGTTTAACCACATTTTTATTCAATCTAAGCCCAAGTAAAGGTTGCTTCATTCTTGAAAACAAGTTGGTATGACAGACTGTGAGTATCGCCCACAACAGGAAAACAGCAGACTAAGAGTTTAACCGGCAAAGTTATCGTTAAGAGAGCACAGGGGGGAAAAAACAAACTCTGTTATATTGATAATGCACCAGTGAGATCTTTGTTTTGTTTTGTTTTTTTATCTTGAACAGATACACCTTCACAAAACACCTGAGGGAAAAAAATAGGGGGGGATGTGGGAAAAGAAGCAAGAAAACACAAAAAAAAGCAACCATAAAAGGAAGACCCCAAGGAGAGGGAGCGATTTAGGCGGCCTCTTCTTCACCCTCCTCCTCAAACTCGCCCTCTTCGGCCGTAGCGTCCTGGTACTGCTGGTACTCGGACACCAGGTCGTTCATGTTGCTCTCGGCCTCAGTGAACTCCATCTCATCCATTCCTTCTCCTGTGTACCAGTGGAGGAAGGCCTTCCTCCTGAACATGGCAGTGAACTGCTCGGAGATGCGCTTGAACAGCTCCTGGATGGCCGTGCTGTTGCCGATGAAGGTGGCGGCCATCTTCAGGCCACGAGGTGGGATGTCGCACACTGCCGTCTTGACGTTGTTGGGGATCCACTCCACGAAATAGCTGCTGTTCTTGTTTTGGACGTTGAGCATCTGCTCGTCGACTTCCTTCATGGACATGCGGCCGCGGAACACAGCAGCTACGGTGAGGTAACGGCCGTGGCGCGGGTCGCACGCCGCCATCATGTTTTTCGCGTCGAACATCTGCTGTGTCAGCTCAGGGACAGAAAGAGCCCGGTACTGCTGACTCCCCCTGCTGGTCAAGGGCGCAAAACCAGGCATGAAGAAGTGAAGACGCGGGAAGGGCACCATGTTGACGGCCAGTTTGCGCAAGTCAGCGTTCAGCTGCCCGGGGAAGCGAAGGCAAGTCGTGACGCCGCTCATGGTGGCCGAGACCAGGTGGTTCAGATCGCCGTAAGTGGGTGTGGTCAGCTTGAGGGTACGGAAGCAGATGTCGTACAGAGCTTCGTTATCGATGCAGTAGGTCTCGTCGGTGTTCTCTACCAGCTGGTGCACGGACAGCGTGGCGTTGTAGGGCTCCACCACTGTATCGGATACTTTGGGCGAGGGCACCACGCTGAAGGTGTTCATGATACGGTCGGGGTATTCTTCACGGATCTTGCTGATTAGTAGCGTGCCCATGCCCGACCCGGTGCCACCTCCCAGAGAGTGGGTGAGCTGGAAACCCTGCAGACAGTCGCAGCTCTCGGCCTCCTTACGCACCACATCCAGGACAGAGTCCACTAACTCGGCGCCCTCCGTGTAGTGACCCTTGGCCCAGTTATTCCCAGCACCACTCTGGCCTGGTAAGGAAGCACAGAAAGCTTGTTAGTGTCCTAGATTTTCCATCACAGTGGGACTTATTACCGCGACGTTTTTAAAACGTTTTGTAGGCGTGTTATTTTTGTGACAGAATAACCTTTTTATGAAATATCATTTTGCTTAAGGTTACGCTTCAGCTCGATTAATATTTCGAAATTTCCAGGTCATTTTGAAAAGATGTTGAAATAAAATTGGTTTAAAAAAAAAAACAATTTGTGGAACAATTTGTCCATTTTCTTTAAATATCACAAACAGATCAAACAGTGAAATAAAAAGAAGTGGGTGTTTGTGTGTGTGTGCTTCATTTCACCAAAGACAAAGTTGTCAGGCCTGAAGATCTGTCCGAAAGGTCCAGATCGAACCGAATCCATGGTTCCTGGTTCCAGATCCACCAAGATGGCTCGAGGAACATACTTCCCTCCTGAGAAAGGTGGAGAATTGAACACAACATAAAAAAAAAACCACACACACTTCCAATTCGGTGATTTGGTCTTTAATGTTTTCTGTCCTGATGTGGCCAGATGTGAAGTTTGACTAAGTGACTGAGCACTGCTATGACCTGAAATGTGATTTTTGGATTTGTGTCAATAAAACACACTCCTGCATTATAATGCAGTTCACTGCATGTTACAACTTGTGTGTGTGTGTGTGTGTGTGTGTGTGTGTACACACACTGAAATGTAATGGTTATTGGGTACTATACAATGTAACCACAAACAGGAAGTACCAATCTGGACAATGTCTGAGCATTTAAACACGTTTTCCGGCAAACAGACAGATTCCTTACAGTACGATCTTATTCCTTTCATGTGCCTCACATGAAGATCAGGGATTCGTGCGAAACAGGATTGTTATCACGAACATCTGGCGCTCATGTGACCGTGTTCTCACTGTCCTATCGAGTGGTGCAGTGAGGTTTACCTGTGGCTTCATTGTAGTAGACGCTGATGCGGTCCAGCTGCAGGTCACTGTCGCCATGATAGGTACCGGTGGGATCGATGCCGTGCTCATCGCTGATCACCTCCCAGAACTGCAGACACAAGAAGATGGAAATCAGCCCCGGTGACAGTCATTAGGAAATGTTAATAATCTGGAATAAATCCACCAATATATTCTCCACCCTGATATTATTATCCTGACCATCACAAAATAATCGTCCACCTGACACGGCGTTTTTATTCACAGCCGAAAGCTTGACATTATTTAAGGCTGTGATTTATTTCTGAAGCGCGTGTTGTGGGACAAATAAAATCTCCCAGGAAATAAAACAGCCAAATGAATCCAAAAAATAAAATGAGATAAAAAGATGAAGACAGACAAAGAATCTGTTCAAATTTTCATCCTCGTTGTATCCGGATTTTTTTTCTTTTCTTTTCGATTAATTTTGGTGTAAAAAAAAAAAACAAAACAAAAAAAAGACATTAGAATTGTTTCAATTAAAAAAAAAAATAAAAAAAAAAATATATATATATATATATATATATATATATATTATTACTTAATTCTAGTGTGATGATTAATCATGATAAAAGTGTAGCAACGTTAAAAGGGTTAGATGGTTTTTTTTTTGTTTTAAAAAAAAAAAAAATAATTAAAAGGATAAAAGGGACCGAAAAATCATTTTGTTATGGATTTGAAGCCCCTTTGCTCAGTTTTAGCTTGTAGATATTATATTTATCATTATTATATAAATTGCATCTTTATCAATGTTAGTCCATATTATTATTTTTATTATTATTATAGTTATTATTATTATTATTATTATTATTATTATTTTTATTATTATTATTATTATTATTCTTATTGTTGTTGTTGTTATTTTAATTGAATTATAGTGTACCATCATTCTACACAATTAAATAATTGCCCAACACTAATCATCCTGCAGCGATGATGTATTAGGAAGTTTCATGTAGCCTTACACATGAGTTTAAATCATCACATCAAGATATCTGTTATTGTTCAGAAAATTTTTGGAAAATAGGCAACGAGGAATGGGGTGGGGGAGGAAATCAGAGTGCGATCTGGGGACAGATGGATGGATCAGTGCACCTAGTCCTTCCTTCCATTTCTGCTAAATAAATAAATAAGTAAATAAATAAACAAACAAACAAACAAACAAACAAACAGACAAACAGAAAGGAAGGAGGAAAGGAATGTAGACGCCCTGTAAAGCAGGACTGTACTATATATTCTAATATACCGTCAGCTGATCCTGATACATCTCTGAATATGCAAATACATATTTAAATACGCAGATCTCTAAATGGTTTCATTGTGTGTTGCACAATGACTCCTTCTCAACCACACACACACACACACACACACACATGATCAGTGTTGGTTTTGTTTGGCTCAGTTACAGGTTTTACCCAATCTGACCACATTGACACAGATCACTGGTCACGGTCGTTAGGTCTAAAGTGTAATACTTAGATGTTAAGCAGATTTGGGTTTCGTGTGCCCGCAGCCCTGCAGCCGGAGAGCAGGACCACACCCCTGCACAGACCCAATGAAGGAAAAAAATCTCACCAACCGTGAAATGAAGCCCAAATTTCAGCTTCAGGAACACTTCATTGGCATGATAATGCAGAGCTTTCGAACAATAAGGATTTTCAGGAATTCAGTTTCATGGTGCAGTTTAAGTGAAGGGAGGATCACATGCACTCAGCAACCAGACTGAGCCAGACACAAAGCAAATTACCGCTCACACCATCACCGCATCGATATCAGCCACGGATCATCGACATCACGAGGCCAGATCAGCTTTTTCCTTTCGTGCATTTCATGCAAATTATAACCAACGACTCGATAGATTAAAAAAAAAAAAGCTTCAATTATTCGTTTTTTTTTTTTTTTTGCTAGATCATGTTATTGCATTATTTATTATATTATTTCTCCGTACTTCACGTCTTTTTAATATTTCAAATATGTTCCTAATTAGGCTCATTTTTTTTTGTTTCGTACACAAGGAAGCCGTAAATAATTGCTAAAAAAAAAAAAAAAAAAAAAAAAAAAAAAAGATTTCTTTCCTATCTGCCTGTACCAGTCTCCTCCCACCACCACCATCACCACCACCATCACCATCAATACCCATGCTCATGCAGAGAATTTTTTAATTCTGAAAATAATAAAGAAAGAAAGAAATCATCAAATATCCCCAGCACTGATCTGCTTCTTTTGATAATAGCAATAATAATAATAATAATAATAATAATAATTATTATTATTATTATTGTTATTATTTATTTTCTCTTATCAAATTAAATGATTACTTATTTATTCAATCTCCCCAACTAAGAACCTTTTAATAATAATAATAATAATAATAATAATAATAATAATATATACGTCATCCATCCATCCGATTGGACTCTTTCTTTTGATCCTGAAGCCTGGCTGCATTTATAAGGTCATCACTGCACGTGCTGCACTTAGAAGCAAATCCTGTTCCATGTTTTTCTCCTCCATGATGATGATGATGATGATGATGGTGATGAAGATGGTGATGGTGGAGATCTCTCTCACCTTGGCTCCGATCTGGTTGCCGCACTGTCCCGCCTGCAGGTGCACGATCTCGCGCATGGTGATGTCGGGGTTCAGTCGAGCAGATGGACGAAATTAGAAGCAGAAGAAGGTCCTTACAGAGGCTCCTCTCCCTGCAGCAGAGCAGCAGCAGCACCGGCTCCGTCAAAATGCACGCGCCTGAGACTGCGCGCTCCCTCTCGACCCCTCCCATGGATCGGGAGCGCGCCGGGCGCGCTCCCGACGGTGCCGCAGCGTGACGTCGCGTCCGTCCCAGAGTCTGTTTTGACTTATTCAGCTTATATAGCCCTGCTGAAGTAGTGCAAAGGCACACACACACACACACACACACACACACACACACTGTAGCTACAAGCACATCACGCTGATACAGTCTTTAAAATATTTCAAAGAAACAGAGAATGATATGATTCTGCAAATATTCCGTTGTATTGAGATGTCATCACCACTAGGGGGCAGTGTTTGTATGTATCCCTTCCTGTCACAGCCCCCATTCCTCCCTTCGTTCTTTCCATTCGCCCTTTTATACTCACTCATCTTGTCCTCCTTTCTTCCTTTAAGGTTTATTCCTCCTCTCCTTTCTTCTTTCATGCTTTCCTGCGTTCTGCCTTTGTTCCTTTATTGCTGTTCTTTTCTTTCCTTCATGCCAACTCCAAATCATTCAAACGCATGAGGGATAATCACCTGCCAACTTCCCAGCCTGATTAACGGAGTGATCTCACCCATCCACACTTCCATTATTGTAATTATAGCTGTTTGCAGACATTAGAACGCGCGCCTCTTAGAGAGAAATGAATGAATAAACAGTGGAAGTCTGCGCACACGCAAGCATAAGACGAAGAGTCATTTCTCGGGCACTTGTCAGACTCACGGAGCTCATTCCCAACCAGACTGTCCATTAAAACACTGTTGTCTCTGTGGGGAACACACTCAAAAATCACCATGACAAACACTCACATTTATGCAAATGATCAAACAATACAGGAATGGGCATTTCGTCAAACAAGAACAAAACAGAACGAGCAGAACAAAGATGAACAGGATCCTTCAGCCTCATCAGTCGCTTTCAGTCTCTAAAAACTGCTTTCGGTAGCTACAATTATTTATTTATAATTATATATTTGACCCTCCACTGACCATATATGGTAACTCAGGCTTTCATTTACTTCTTCTTCCTAGGTCCTGTCATGCCGTCTGGCACAAAGGGTGTCAGGGGCCCCCACGGGGATCGGTTGACATTTCCGTAGCTAAGTGCATTCTACGGGGTGAGGTCCCTAGCCCCAGGCCCAAGCCTCCCCTGACTCGGACACACTCACACCTACGGGCAATTTAGGGTAGTCAATCCATCTAATGTGCATATCTTTGCACTGTGGGAGGAAACCAGAGTACCTGGAGGAAACCCACATGGATCTGGGGAAAACATGCAAAAACCACTGAGTCTTTATGTGATTTTAGACCAGAGGAACATTTTTCATAGTTCTTAGGACTGTTGAACAAATTCACAGAATCCACAGGCTTGAAGAGTTGAGGCTTTTTAAAGCTTCTTTTTTTTGTTCATGCAAAAGTTGTTTACGCTTTATTATGCAAATAAAGATGTACAGTTATAATGTAAATACACATGCACAAACAGCACTGGGCATCCAGCTACGCTCGAGTGAAGACGAACCTTTCTTTGAACCAAAACATTTCAGGATTAGCAGGACGGTTGCGTAAAATGGCTTCTCTACAGAAATGTGAGTACCTTATATGATTATAAAAAGCTGGTGGTGCTGGGCTTGTTTTTTAACAAGAAGAATAATGCAAAATCCTCCTCAGTTTGAGTTACTTGTCATATTGTTTTACAATTTTGTACATAAAAACGTCAGGGAGAGGGAAAAT
>JAQLOM010000010.1:308145-318980 GCA_030068315.1 Chrysichthys thysi | reverse complement strand
ATTCCACCTGTTTAATCAGTTGACCTAAGCTTTCAGTAGGTTCAGGTGAGACTCCTGCTTGGTTGGAACGAAAACCTTCCCCCACTCCGGCCCTTTCCGGATAAGATTGGCCATGCCTGTGTTAGAGTGATGTCTTATTACAGCTTGCTCTGTGTATCCTGCAGGGGGAGCTAGAGATTTTCATGAATATACTACAGAACACGAGTGTGAGTCAGTCTTCCATCACATCCAGGTACAGTCATATGACAATCTTTCCCTTTATGTGCAAGATTCATTTCAGTTACTTAGTGATTATATTTTTACCTTGTTACTCTTGATAAGGAGTTAATAGTATAAAGTGACAGTTATGTCAGTCATGTAGTGATACTGATGTAAACCAGTGACACAAACAACTTTCTGAAAATTTGTTTTAAAAGTTTGAAACGAGTCAGTATGAATATCTAAGCACCAAGAAGCCAGTAGTTCAGTTATAAACTGGGGTTTCAGTCATGATACAGGAAGAGGAAATAATGGCGAAGGCATTAACGTTTCTAATCATACAAAAAGAAATATCTGCCTCTTAATGCTAATTAAACACCAAACATTGTAGGTTGTTATTATTAAGAATACATACATCAAACTGTTTACGTTTGATTTGATGGTTATTATTGAACTGAATGGATTTAAAGTAGACTAGTGGAAAAGACACGGACGAAACCGGGTTTCTGATTGCTCAGAAGGTGTTGATTCATTTCTATAGCAGTAGCTCTGACCAGGCTATGGGAGGCCTCGAGGGCCAAAATGAAATAAATAAATAAATACACCATTCAATAATTAATTGAAATGGGAAATAAATACCTGAATAGTTCATTAAATTATCGAGTAATTTCATTAAAAACATATTTAATGATTTCACTATTTAATTAATTATTTGGTGGATCGTCTGCTGCAGCGCATCATGAATGTATTTTATCTGTCAGCATCACCCGTCAAAGTCAGGGGGCGGGGCTAACGCTGATCGAGTCAAAAGCATCGCTTTGGTCTGGAGTGGATTCTTCCAAAACATGGCGGCTGCATTCAGGGAGGATCTTCATGACCTCTCTCGCGAGATGCTAAGAGATATTTTAGACCTAACAGAGAATACCGCCATCAGGGTTTACTGTCTCTGTATCAGTCCATGATCTGGGATCGATTAATCTGGACTTGCGGTGACCAATCAGATGTGAGGGTCTGTTGATGAGCAGATAAAATCAATTCATGCAGCAGAAGAACCATGACATAATTCATTAAATAGTGAAATAATTAAATTTGTTTTTAAAATAAATTAATTGATAGATTAATCAGTTTTTTTTATATTCCTCATTTGAATTAATCAATTAATTAATTAATTAATTAATTACACATTTAATTTCCAAATTTCCCAGAGGAACCTTCCCGAGGGATTAATAAAGTTCTATATATCTAATTTATTATTTAATTGTGTGTTTATTTACTTCATTTTGGCACGTGAGGCCCACCATACAGGGCAGGTGTATATTAGCTCACTTGTTCTAATACACTATGGTTTCTATAGCAACAGCTCATTCACAAGGACTCGTCTGGTGACCGCTCCACATAAATGAACTTATATAGATGAAGAAATGTGTAATCATTGATCTGGTGATGTTTTCAATAAGGAGGTGTTTATGTAAGATGTATGGAAGGAGTCTCCAGTGTTAGGGCTTTGTAACCGTCAGTGGAAACGCTGTGAGTGTGAGTTTTCCGATCTCTTCATCAGGATTTCTTTGTGCATTGACTTGAAGAGAAGCTGGTGAGGGACTGAATGTAAGTATTAAAGGGTTTAGTAGAATGATGTGATATTGTTGGAAATTGCTGTGGAGTTACGCTGTTATAGGAAATAATCATCTTCAGGGTGGAAACAGTAACTAGAGCCAGAAATAAACAAAAAAATGATGCAGTCATTTAGGACTAAAGTTAAAACTACAGTATTATTAATGAACGTGTCTGTGGTTCGCCATCCTGCTTCCCAGGTTTTAGTGCACTGACACACCCGATTTCGCCTCCTCATGTGGTGGAAATTCACAAACACACCCTAGAACAACCATTTCATTTACACAAGTGCTATGAATTTTACCAACGTGCCTCAACCCTAATGAGAAAAACAAACATGGAGCAAAGCTTTGTGCATTAAAGTGTGTTTTATTAAGACTGGAGAAGGCATCAGTACCAAATCAGGGGCTTGGCTCACCCTGAGCTTATCTACATGTGCAACCTCAAAAGATTGCTGTTTAACATAATGGTGCAATGAAGCAGGAAAACAAGTACAAAAAAAAACAACCTGAAAATTAAAAAATAAAATCCCTTCAAAAAGATATAAAATCATTTTAAAATAAAAAAAAAATGCAAATATAAAGTCAATGACACATTCATAAGATGAAAAAGTGAAAATATAAACAAAGCTCAAGACATAAGAATAAAAAGTGCTCTCTGATAAAAAATAAAAAATAAAAAAAAATCAGCTTCTTTGTGCATACAGCAGGGTCCAAATGTCCGAGTCCACGATCAAGAACCATTTTTATTTGAATCGATATCAAAAAGTAATACATTTGATTTAGCTTAATACTTAACAAAAAGAGCAAAATCCTCATAGAGAACAAAAATTAAATATCCTGCCCATTTGGTTCACTTTTTAAATAGTTTTGACTTCAGACTGCTTTCCAACATGTGACCCTTCTACCACAGTGCTGTTCCATGCCGTCCCAACGACCGACCCGTGATGCTGACTCCAGTTGGACCCTACTGCACCTTTGATACGAGTTAAAGATACTGTTTATGAACACTGAACCCTTATGAAGATCTTAATAGGATTGTGTTACGCAGGAATGGCTTTACGTTTCAAAACTGTAAGCAAAACAATTCTAAAAACTGGAAGATGCAAGTTTTGGAATAGCATTACATATAAACTTTCCCAACAGTGTATAGAGTAGAAAAGCACAGGCTCATGTCCGCATTGTGCTTCTGGATCTTAGCTAGCTAGCAAAATCAGGTTTTCAATGTGTGAAAACTTGGTAGAATTTAGAATATATTTTTTTTAATTTGACTTTTTAAAATAAATAGATAAATTTACTGAAAACGTTCAAAAGCTTGTTGGATTCTTGCTTGTCGCTCTAACGTACCTTTTGTTGTTTTAACCACAGAGAAGCATAAAGCGACAGGGAGGAATGCATCATCATGTCAGACCTGTTAGGGATTATAGTGTAGAGATAATTAATTCACTTTATCTTGAATGGCTCAGAAGTGATCATCCTTAACCCTTTATTGGGGGAAGACCCATATTTGGTAACTTCAACAAACATCATCATCATGCACCTCTTAGTGAGGTTGTAGACCCACCTGGTTTTCTTCCATCTTACATGTAAATGAAGCTTCCTTTTATTTTATGTGTGTTTGTCTTATAGATATTTTTATGCCATTTTTTTTTAATTATTTATTTCTTTTAATTTGGCCCTCCCCTACCCATGCATGGGAACTCAGTTGACCTTGATTTACAACATAAAACATGTTTTAATATAAAGTCTAAATTATAATTTATTTTAATTAGTGCCACATAAAGGGTTAAACAGCTTCCGTGTGTCTTATTAGCTATGGACATGATGGGCATTGTTCATATTTCTTTTTCTCTTTCTTTTTTTTTCCCAACTGGCCAAAATGGAAACCTGAAGCATCTCTTTTTCGCACTTGCATGTAAAGCTGGTAGCCGTTGCAGTTCGCTGAATGGAAGAACTAGCGGGAAACACTTCTGGCTTTATTCTAATTAGCTGGATAGGAGGGTCGAGTATTTCTGCAGTCAGCTCCTACTGTTCAGATGGAAGAAATAAGCATGTGTGGGTCAGTTCCCATTGGGTGAATAGTCGAGGAGGGTCGTTCCATGTCCGTGCCCGTTGGCCTGACTGAAAGGGTGCGTCGCTCTTTTGGATCGTTCTCTGGTCGGTAAGTCCTCCTGTTGTAGAAAAGTCAAATGAATCTTCTGCCTTCAGATCTGTGATTCGCCTGTGCTTTGAGCACTCCTGAGAGGCTGCTGTAAAAGGCCAGAGTTCAAAGGTCATTAATGAGGCCATGTAGAAAATTGCGGCAGTTTTGATTATACAGGAGCTCCCCGAGTTACAATTTTTTCAAGTTACGATGAAGTTTCGTTACGCTAAAAATTGTAGAATATTTCAAAAATATTTTTCGATTTGTGGGCAAGAATCGCTGGCAGGCCCGCGTAACAACGTATGACATACGCGGACGTTCAGACAACGCCCGGAAGTACGCGGACGACGCCCAGATGACTTGCCAAGCCAAGCCAACTTTATTTATAAAGCACTTTTCGTGCAGTAGCCATTGGCCAAAGTGCTGAACAAAGGAATAAAACAATTAGGATGAAAATAAAAACTAAAATAAAAAAAAAAAAGGAATTAAATAAAGTGTATAGATGCATTCTGCATAAATAAAATAAATAAATAAAAACTATTCAAAACATAATAATAAAATACAAAAATAAAACAATTAAACACACAATATAAAGACAGAAATAAAACAATTTAAAACACAATAAGAACACAAATCACACTTTAAACACCAATAAGAACACGATGCCTCACTTTCTCCTACAACTCACGGAGTTCCCTTGTGTATCGGTGTACTGTACAAAAGCATGTCTTCTACAGGAAAAGACTCCTGGGTAGGCTAGGCTGAGCTGGACTAAGCTAGGCTGAGATATCTAAGCTAGGCTAAGCGGTCCAATACAGTGGTTCGACATACGATATTTCTGACTTATGACCGGTGTGGCGGAACACATCTCCATTGTAACTTGAGGACTTCCTGTAATGCAGAGCTGTTTTAAATACCCCTATTACTGATGCTGAAAAGCCCACAAAATATTTTGCACACACAACAGGCCATACCTGACTGTTGCTGGACTGATTGGTGCTGAATTCGGAATATCGCTTCTTCTCTGATGTGCACACTCTGCCCAAAAACTTCTTATACTCCTCTCTCACCTGACAGGAGGGAGAGAGAACTGCTCACTGAGGTTGTGGTTAAACTTTAGCTTACTGAGGTTGAGGTTGAGGTTAGAGTCACTGTTGTGATGTTGTGCCTCACCAGTTTACTCATGAGGCAGTGCATGATGAAGATCAGCGCTCCCTGCAGGCTGTTCAACAGAGTGAAGAGGTATGCCATCACCCGCGTCCCCTCTTCCTGAAAGAGGAAACAACCGAAAACCCACATCCCACCCAACACGCACAGCTGAGCCACAGCCGTCAGGAGGAACCCCCTGTGAAGGAGGAAAACACGCAGCGGGGTGTGAAGAATCGTTCCTGTTATATTAATTTGATTTGGTAAACACACACACATGCGTGCACACACACCTGAGTCGTTTTAGTTTGGAGAGGTCAGGGTTGAGGCTGGAGAATTTTTTGACCAGTTTCCAGACGGTTATGACAAAGAAGAAAGTGTTGAGGAGGATGATGATGCAGACCGGTGCAAAAAAACTCCAGATGAAGTCTCGTTCGAGAGAGAGCCAGCAGCTGTGCGCACACACACACACACACACACACACACACACATGCACACACTTAACGAAATCAGAACAAACTTTTTGTTTGTTTTCCTTCTCATATTATAATCGTCATGTTTATATCCAGCTTTCTGTGGCTCCCGTAAGCACAGTTAAACCGTTTACCCCAGTCACTGGCATAAATGCTATTTCTTTGTCTCACACACACACTTACTGGCGTTCGGTGCCGTATCCAGATGGGTAAGCGATGGCAGAGATGATGACAATGGCGAGAGGAACGCCATATCCCACGGCATACAGGTAGAGCGGGTGGAGCGTGGTGTGGAAGACCAGAACCACCATGCGGTAGAGCTGCACTCCCTCCAGCAGCATGAAGGAGAACGCAGCCAGGTAGAAGAAGTGGAGGAGTGCTGCCACCGACGCACATCCGGCCTTCACAAACGAAAGAGAGACAGAAATAATCTTTGAATCTCTGAAAGCTTCTTGGAGGGTTTAGCTACAGGCTCTTTTCTTCATACACACACGAACCTTGTTCTGTGTGCTGGATATGAAGAAGAGGAAGATGATGTTGGCGATGAAGAGGCACACACACAGGTGGAGGTGGATTGTTGTGCGAGTTCCATGTATGGAGCGACAGAGCCAGAACGTCAGGATGCAAATGAATAAACAGATGATGGAAATGGTGAGACCAACCCGCGTGATCCACACCAACTCAAACGTGTCCTACAGAGAGAGAGAGATTAATTAGTGTTCTTATGACAAAATGATCATATCTCCTACATCCAATCCAGTAACAGGTCTTCCTACCTCAATGGGATAGAGGGCCATGAGAACAGCGAAGCTGCTCAGGTGAGTCCACTTGCACACCGTATGGGTGGAGTTAAACACCGCCTTTATGCATCCCCGCCCTGACCATGTTCCTCCACCCTGGGCCTCATCCCAATACACACAGGTGTAGTTCAGGCTCTTGGACACGTTTCTTTTCTAAAGTAAAGTGAGATAAGTGGAGAAAATGGGTTACTTTTTTTTTTTTTTAGGAAAGTTATTAACATTGCCTTAAAAATGATTCCTTTAACCCTGCTCTGGTCCCATGGGGGCCTGTGTGACCCCCAGCCCTCTTTGGACCATGTTTTTTTGGGAAACTATCACGATTAGTGACCTCGCCTGCCACGTATTTTCTCGTAAGGTCTTCCTAAGTATGTAACACATGTTCGATAGTATCAGAGTCTTTCTGCTTATTTTGTATTTAGGATTATTTTCACTTCGCCATTGTGCCTTCAATGTGACGGTACTATGGGGTCAATTTGAACCTAAAGAAAAAATAAGTGGAAAGTCGGGTATGTGTGGTCACAGAAGCCAAAAACTGTCAGAAGAACCCTGATGGGAAATATCGTCAGACGGAAACCAGGGCTGAAAGGGAATGGGGGTCGAGCAGACACACCCTTGAAAGCTTTGATGTATTTTTCGATGATGCCATGAGAACAGAGATTGTGACATGGACCAACCAAAACACTGAAAATGTGAAACCGGTTACACAAACAATGCTGGATTTTTGTGCCAAAATCCCCCCCAGAGGCCCCCACAGCAGCCGCAAGCACCACACAGCGTCATCCAGGACAACGCAAGAGACGCTGGATTTGTCCCAGATCAAGTGACATGAAAAACAGTTAGTTAGAGATTAGTGCCAACAGGAACATTTTTGCCTCCAGCGGGCTGAAATAAGCAGAAACTCGCACATGAAGCGTTGTGCGATATTATTAGGATTTTATAACACATTGTCATGCCATATTATTTCAAGGAAAACTAAATATTTTAATAAAGTGGAGTTATTCTGGTCATACAGCATGTCAAACTGACCCCATGGTACAAAGAATGTGACTTTTATCATGGTACCAGAGCAGGGTTAATAAACAGGATAAAACTACAGCTTTCGCTTACGGTTCAGGCAGGGGGCGCTGTTTTAGATTTTTATCTCGGGTTGGTGAGGCGCTCCCCACGTTCCGTGTCAGGAATCCGTCTTCAGGGGGCGTCCCAGTTGACATGTCTGATTCAGAACTCTGATATTCTGCTTCTGAGAACAAATGGGACGCAGCATTTGGCTGTTATTGTAGCACAGACTGGATCAATCAGGCTCTTGGTTCCTTTATCAGTACAAACTTTCTATTATAGTCATATTTGATAGAAAAGTAAACAGAATTACTGAACACATGATTAATATGCAATTTGATGACGCTGGTGTGTTTAGGGTAGAGCCTACTGAAGAAGGAGACTACCAGATCTGCTTCGACAACAGCTTCAGCCGCTTCTCTGAAAAGATGGTGTTCTTTGAAGTCATTCTGGATAATGCAGCCAATGCTGCAACAGTTGAGGAGGAGTGGGCGGGGCTCGGGGAGCCTGAGAACCTGCTGGAGTACAAGTTGGAGGACATCCGGGTAAAAATAAAATTAGTCACTGATAAAACCCTAAGAGATTAGGCTAACTGGCGACTCTAAATTGGCCCTAGGTGTGAATGTGAGTGTGACTGGTCGTCTGTCTCTGTGTGTCGCCCTGCGGTGGGTTGGTGACCTGCCCAGGGCGTATCCCGCCTCTCACCCGATGTCAGCTGGGATTGGCGCCAGCTTCCCCCCGCGACCCTGAACAGGATTAAGCAGCAGAAGACGAATAAAACCCTAAGAATATTTCACACAATGATCTGATCACAGAACTAGTCCAGAACAAACCAGCGCAAATGTGAAGCGTATTTAAATCCCTTTATACGTGTACTTCATGTACTGGATGTTCGTTCAGAGGAACAGAATGAACTGGATGATTTAGTATCTGATTTAATAGTTAGTCAACTTAAAACTGACCTTTTTTTAGTTTAAAAACTGGAGTAACCAAAGACAACTTTTTAAGATTAGGCTTGAGCTAGCTCTTAAATGATCTAAAATATGATGTTATTAAAGGTTTAAGATCAATGCGTGTCAAAGGTTAGTTCAAGAATTGAATGTTTAGATTACCGTAATTTCCGGACTACAGAGCGCATCGGAATATACGGCGAAAGAAAAAAATATTTTTACATATATTAGCCGCACCTGACTATAAGCCGCAGATATATACCTTGTGAAATGAGATATTTACACAAGAAAGATTTTATAAATGTTTATTTACATACCTTAATGTGCGTGTCATGCTTCTTACGTCAAGTGCCAAAAACTACGGTAATGTCTTCTTCTGTGCATTGATCTGTTGTGTCTTTCATGTTTTAGCGCCCCCTGATGGCAGTTAGCGAAGAAAAATCTATAGATAAGCCGCACTGGTGTATAAACCGCGGGGTTCAAAGCGTGGGAAAAAAGTAGCGGCTTATAGTCTGGAAATTACGGTAGAATAAACTGTTTAAGATTCACTTTAAGATACAGGATTAGATCAAGATGTTGAACACTCTCAGTCATCTGAAATGCTAATAACCCCACCTCACCTCCACGCAGGAGTCGATCGACTCGGTGCACCGTCACCTGGAGCGAAGTCGGCAGATGCAGACGGTCCTGAGGGCATTCGAGGCTCGGGATCGGAACCTGCTGGAGGACAACCTGTGGCGAGTCTCTTTCTGGTCCTGTACCACTTTGGTGGTTATGCTCGTTGTGGCCTTCACTCAGGTTTACACGCTACGCCGCCTCTTTGATGACAAGAGGAAGGTGAGATCCTGAAGACACGCCCCTCTGAGCACTCGGAACGCTTGGTGGAACTGTGTGACGAGCGGTTTGGCACTTGAAATGACTCAAGAGGCCAGTTTGGGAAATTTAGCCTTCAAGTGCCTTATTCAAGCCGTAATGTGGGGGCTGCTGCAGGAGGACAATGGTGTCTTTAGCACCATATAGAAATGCTGTATTGCGAATAACATGATGGCTGCTATTGGGTCACAGCAGATAGTCACAGCTCTGATGTTATTTGTGATAACACCTCGAATGTTCAATTCCCTTTTTATACAAATAAAAAATGCTTTTAAGATCAAAAACATTTTGCTGGAAAAAAACCCCCAATAAACCATAATAATAATAATAATAATAATAATGAAATGGAAACCAATGTGACTAGTGTACATGACAACAAACAGTAACGATTGTTAGATAGTTATGGGAATAAGTGTTTTTTGTTACACTGCAGATGGAACTGTGAACCCTCAGATTTCAACCTGCTAGTTTCACACAAGATAAATAAACAACTCCATTTAGAAATAAATAAATGTGTAATGATGAGAGGTAGCCAGCAGTAGCACAAGCACAGCAGTTAGCGTGGCAACAGAAATGTGCAAAATTGGAGAAATGGTACAAAAAGTACAAACAACCAGGTAGCATTAAGAGCTTTTTTCCCCCATCTTAACAAAAGTGGCTAAAACTGAATGTTGTATAAAATGCACTTTTTAGGGAAAATGTGCTATAAATATTATGCTACTTTTTTTTTTTTTTTTTTTAGAAAGAAAATAAATGTGAATAATGAATTAATTCAGCATAAGGATGTACATTGTTGTACTATCTGAGCAATGCAGGAGTCTTTTAAGGCCCCGCTGGTACTCCACATTAACACAGGGATCTGGGTCCAGGCATAGGAAACCTTGTCCTCAACTTTATTCAGTCTATAGAGTGAACTGGACATTTGGGACATGTCCAACAATCCCATGTTGCAGTGCACTGATGGTACTGGGACATCTCGGGTGGTGTTTATGTAGCCAGTGTAGTAAAAGGAGTGATTGGTCTGGAACTATATGAGTGAGCCACAATCCCGCAGTGAGTGAGAGAGAGACGTTGTGATCACGTGAGGCTCGGGAGACGAAGCGTACGCACACTACTCACATTGCAAGACCTCGCTGTGTTCATCAAGTCAAAATTCTTACAATTTCTTGCTCGTCTTGCAAAACACTCATAGACCGAGTTACTCGCAGTCCAAGGTTTCAAGGTATTTATAACATCAATTTATATATATATATATATATATATACAGTAGCGTGCAAACGTTTTAGGCACGTGCAAGGAAATGCTGCAAAGTACAAATGACTTCAAAAATAATGAAATCAAATCTTTCCACTTAAAGGAAAAATACACCAACATGCAGGAAACGGTAATAAACTCAAAGTCAATATTTGGTGTGACGACCCTTTGCTTCTTTTGGCTTTTTTTCTTAAACAGTAATCCCAGGCACAATGTGTACAGCTTCACAAGGAAATGAGGTGGCGAGTGTTTCTACCACGCTGCTCTTCTGGAGACTCGGACTTGTGAACTTACTTCATTTTTTGTACACAAAACCCAGGAGTCCTCATCTT
>JAQLOM010000010.1:271744-290591 GCA_030068315.1 Chrysichthys thysi | reverse complement strand
TCGATAGGTTAACGGGAAGTGGGTTAAAAATTGATTACAAAATTTGTACCAGACAAATAGACAGAAACAGTGAGTTACTGTAAGTAAAGTGTTGTAAAAATAAGCAATATACCGGCGCTCACCTACTTGTATCAATTAGGACAGGCTCGGAATTCATCTTTTTAGCACATTATTGAGAGTTTAAATTAAAAGTACCTACAGTATTTGGCAGATTAGTTCATCCAAAGCCGCTTCCATTTAAGTTAGCCTACAGCTCCTCAATGCGTCGCCGCCCCACTCTGTCCTTTATTCTAATCAAATTATTTTGTTTGTGCCCTGCGTTGTGCAGGTGAACCCCTACACACTGCGTTTTGAAGACACTTGGCAGACAGGCTTTGAGAAGCGCATGGCATCAGATGCCTTCGTGGCGTGTGGAATCCTGTATGCTGTTCGCTCCGTCTACCAGGATGACGACAGTGAGGCGGGTGGGGATTTTATCCTGTACGCCTACGACACACGGCGAGAAAAGTCTGAGTCTGTGAGCATCGCTTTTCCCAACCCATACCAACACATCTCCTCTATCAGCTACAACCCTCGAGACAATCAGCTCTACGTATGGAACAACTACAACGTCCTGCGCTACCCTCTGGATTTCAGACCCCCACAACCAACTGCAGGTGAAGTTTTATTGGGATTTCTGATGCTTTGGCAATATTCAAATGACATGGTTTCATTTAAAACGGTACGAAATATAGCTAGCTGGCTAACATTATTCCAAAGGCCATCATTTAAGTAGATAGAAAATTTGTTACTATCACTTTACTAACTGACATCTTTGTGTTTCTCCCAGACCCTCTCTCTACACCACTCCTGTCCTCCACCACTGCACTGTCTCCTGTTTCCCCCACAGTATTTTTGGGCTTCAGTCCAAGCCCCCCTCTCTCAGTGACATTTAACCCTGCTGGTTCGAAAAACCGAGGCCGGCCCATCACGGTGTCCGTGCCTGTGACTCTGCGTCCCCCACGCCAGCCTCCGGGTCGTACACCTATGTGTGAGGAAAGAGTGAGCCGTGGTGTGCAGTGGCCCCAAACACCCCGTGGAGAGAATGTCCAGAGACCTTGTCCCAAAGGATCCCTCGGTAAGTGTGTGTGTGTGTGTGTACGCGGTACACATCTTTCCACTGAGTCCAAGAGAAATAGCGTCCCAATTGGACAGATTTATTATGAACAACAATCTAAATATATATCACAATACAGTGAAGATGTCTCGAAAATGCCAAAAGGCAAGGCAGACATGCAGAACCTGCATACAAGAGTAAACCTGGAATTGGCGTAAGTTGCGAGGGAATACAAAGAATATTGTACAGTAAATCATCATATTAGAAAGTCGAGGCACCGATTGCTGACCCTGAAGCACCACTTTGAGGTGATGAGGCAGGACAAGGGGGAGACATTATCCTCATGGACAAGATACAAAGCCTCAGTTTGTCATCAGAACCAAGTTAATTACCCTCTCAAGAGTCGAGTAGTACAAAAGACAAGCAGAGAGAGCTTCAGGAAACGGGCTGCGTTTATTGCCAGCCCATTTGGGTTCAGTTTAAACCCACGCCCCTAGGGGGCACTAATCATTATCTCCAGGAGATGAATTCAATATTGAGGAGACCAGTTGAAAGGCAGTTTAAGGGTTGGTCCACAGCTAATACAGTATGTACCTATTACGGTGTCCTGATTACTTTGTTCACAAGCCTACCAAATAATGATTTTTGTTAGTTATTTTTCTGGTTTTTATAGAAAAACTTTAAAGAAAAACAATATGGTATAAAAAAAATGCATTAATAATAAAAGAAACTTATGAACTAAAGTAAGAAAAAACCAGTATACAGGAGTGTAAAATTAAGCTCACAGTTTGCGTACCTTTATAAGGAGGAGTTCAGGTGTGAAGGGGTGGAAGAGAGGAAGGGGGGTTCGGGGGCTACTGTTTGAACTTTATGGCTATAAAGCTGAACACCGCTAAGTCTGAACACCACTAACGACTGCTGGAGACTGATTTGGACGCATCGTCTCAGTGCGTAGGGGCTTGGGATGACGTCGTGTTAGGATGGCGTCGGTCAAGGAATCTGTTCGTCGAGCAAATTTTCCACACGAACCAATGCATTTTTTTAGTTATCCCCTTGGGCCTCAGTGGAATGGTCAGTTGAAGATGTGGGTACAGATCTCCTTACAATGTCAGACTCCAGCAGGTTGCCAGTTAATCCTCCACCTACAGGTCCCTAGGTCCGTGTCTCAAGGGCAAAGCGTCACCTATTCCCACAATCTGTGGTAAATCGGTCAGAAGTCTGGTAACGGTCATACAGTATGTTGTCCCCAGATGGAAGTCGCATCTATCCTGAATACCACCAGGAGCTAAAGATGAGGCTAGTATCTGTGAAGTTTTGTCTTCCTCTGGCTGTTCTACATGGTGGAATGTTGCTAACAAAAGACAAACCAAGACCCAAAATCATGGCTGCGTCAGTCAAGACTTCTCAGCACCATTAATATGAGGACTAGAGCCTGTAATGAGGAGAATCCAAGGACATGTTTTTTTAAAGACGGGATGGACGGCGCAGGCATCAAAAAGCCGGACAACCCGAAATTAAAAGTGAATTAAAATAATATACAAATATTTTTCTCTTTGTCTCTCATTAGGTTTAGCCTCCTACCACTGCCTGGCTAATGATGTGGTGTGGAACCCTCGAGGTCCTGACCTTAGTAACTGTACCTCACCCTGGGTCAACCAGGTTGCTCAAAAGGTCAGTCAGGGCTCACGGGGCACCTCTGGGAATGTGCCAATCAATGCAATTGTTTAAGTACACATCAGTGGTGATAGACACTGTGGAACGTGTTGAATTTCATGAACAAGCTGTGCATTTAATCTAATATTGACTAGATATTGACTATAATATGGTTTTTACACTTAGTTAAATTCTCGTCTTCCCTTTCTCCTAATGTAGATAAAGAGTGGGGAGAATGCAGCACATATCGCTGCCGTGCTGGTCAATCACACACGGGGACAGGTGTACGCCGGTGATGTCACTTCCTCTGTGCGTCTGATGGAGCAGCTGCTGGACATTCTGGACTTCCAGTTGCAGGCATTAAGGCCCGCCAACAAAGACTCAGCCGCGCGAAACTATAACAAAGTACACTTAACGTTCAAATACACACACAGCATATACCCATGTGTATGTACACAAGAACACACATACAAGTGAGCGCTCTACATGTAAAAGCTTTATTTTATCATTTCATTCTATTGCAGCTTCAGAAGAGAGAAAGGACCTGCAGAGCATTCATCCAGGTAGCGTTTTATAGCAGTGACAACAGCCGAGACGAGTGATATGATCTTAAAAACTGTATTTTTTGTCATTCTGACAGTAACAGTATGTTTCACAAGGTATGCTTTTGGCTAAGAAGAATATATGAGCTGTAGGTTTCCAGGTTCCAAGAATTGCTCTTTTAGAAGGAACGCTTTCCCAGATAACATCAGAAAAGTCCCTAAAATAGGTATTAATTATATGGAAAAAAGAAAAAAAGAAAAGAAATGCGTAGCAGACCAGAGAAGAGAAATGAGGCCGATAAACAGGAAAACCAGAGGAAACTGCACAAGGCCAACACCAGAAAGAAACAGAAAGCGTTGTTGAGCCTTAAGGTAGGAACTATAAGGGAAATGTTAAGCCTCAGCAACATTCTTAGTGAGTATGAGGTGGAAAGGCAAGACGAGATGATCAGAAAGACACAAGGATGGGAAGGAATAAATCTGAGGGGAACATACAAACATTTATCAGTCTCGTTAGAACAAAAGCTGCAGAAAAAAAGACTAAAGTTGGAAGCCAGATTTGAACAAAAATGAATGTGCCTGTAAAATTTCTGCTTTACTCTGACATTTTATTATTATTTATGGAAATTTTGAGTTCCATCTTTCGACTTTCTATTATTTTACAGTATACTCTGTATTACCAAACCCAAAAAAATGTATGCAGACCTAAAACAAAACCCTTTCTTTTTTGTTTTAGGATATACAGTAGGACCTCAGAGCTCGGGTTCGAATGCTAAAAATTTCGAGTTCTGATCAAATTTTCCGAATTAAGAAATAATGAAAAACCAGTTCATTGGTTCCCGGCTCCAAAAATTACACCTAGATATATATATATATATATATATTTTTTTTTTTAGCATTTAAACACAAAAAGAACAAGATAAAGCAAGAAGAGCACACACTAAACACATCTAAACACATTTATCCCAAAGAGAGTAAAGAGTGTAAAGCGTTTATTTTTATTATTACTCTGTAGTCGTTAATTTTTCATAAACCACAAACTTTTAGGTTGTTACATTTGTACAACTACTGCGTAACTTTTTCCTGAGCAATGGCTACCAAAATGATATAAAGTACAGTGTATTACTGATATTTTCAAAAAAAAAAAAAAGCACCATCACCGACAAACGATGCGCTACCACAGCGAATGCGAGGCTGAGCCCGAAGCGTCACGGTTCAACTTCTGAGATTCAGATCGACTTCTAGGTCATTTTTTTTTAGAACTGTTTTAGTTCGACTCTTAAGAAATTCGAGTTCTAATGAGTTTGATACTGAGGTACCACTGTATATTTGATGAATAAAAAAAAGTGTTGTGAATAAATACGTCATGTTATGGTGCGTTATGTTGTTATATTTCTCTCAGTGTGATATTTTATGACTCTCTCCTTGGGTTTGTTTGTGATCTGCCTCGCATTCTTTCTGATCGTACAGGCCATGGTGCAGACGGCAGATAATCTTTTGAGCTTGAAGGCGCTGGACTCGTGGCAGGACATGAACGCGACGGACCAGTCTCACACAGCCACCATGCTTCTGGACGTGATGGAGAAAGGCTCCTTCCTGCTGGCCAACAACCTCTACGAAGGGCGATTTAGTGAACGCGCACCCAATATTGGTGAGACCCCACAGATAGAACTGCAAAAAAGGCTAAATAAATGGGCAGAATCGGTGTCTTTTGGCATTACAGACATCATCAGTAAATAACTTGGAAAAATGCTTGTTGTACATGCACTTGTATGTGTTAGATCTGGAGGTATATGTCCTGAATGCGGATACAGAGATCGGAGATCTGCACTTCCCTCACTCGTATGACAGTGACAGCACCATCCATCTCTCTGAAGCTACGATCAAACAGTACAGCCGTAACGGTAAATCGTCTCACTCTTTCTTATGTTACGTTTGTGGCGTTTGGCAGACGACCTTAGGCACTTGCATGACGGATATCCAGAAAACATGGTAAAAGCTCCAAACCAGTAACCAAACCCTAAACAAATCCACAGGAAAAAGTTTGTTTTTAGGAGCTGGGGAATCCAAGTGGTAGGGAAGCTAACAGGCTAGGAAACCAATGAGCTAAAGACTGGTGGCAAAGAAACAAGTAAACCAAAGCAAACAAATTGTAACAGTGGAGATTCAGAGGCAAACTGAGGACACATATGTAGATATACACTATACGACCAAATGTATGTGCACCCATGACCATCACCCCCGTATGTGCTCCTTCCCCAGACTGTTTCTCCAGAAAGGAAAGCACACAGGTGTATTGAATGTTTCACTGGAAATATTCCATAAACTGGAACTAAGAGACCCAACCTTGTTCCAGCATGACAATACCAGCTCCACGAAGACACAGTGTGTTACAGTCGAGGTTCCTGTGGAGTGTCCTCAAATGTCCTCCACAGAGCCCGGACCTCAACCCCACTGAACACCTTTGGGATGAACCGGAGCCCCGTCTGCACCCCAGGCACATCCAAAATCCAACATGAACAAACTCCAAAATCTAGTTGAAAGCCTTCCCAGAAGAGTGGAGCTTATTAGACCTGCAAAGGAGGACTGAATCTGGTTTGGAATATTCAACAAGCACATATGGGTGTGATGGTCAGGTGGCCACAAATGTACGGCCATATAGTGTATTAATAGACATCTTGGACTCACAGGTGAAATCACATTCCCAGTATTATGTTATAGTCAATATACTGTAACAAGCCAAAGCAAGAGTACCAGTTATATACCAAAGAATAATCCAAGGATTTGTCCAGACCTGCCATTTACGTGAATTCTGGGTGATTCTTGGATCAGAAGTGGTCAGTGTTAAGTTCAGGTTTAAAAAAAAAATGTGGTCCAGTCACTTATACCGCATTAGGAGGTGGTCTGAGGCTCATATATCCAGATCACATTTGTAATGTGCGTCTTGGACAGCATGACAGACCACCTAGCATAAACTGATGCTAGGCTAATGGATCAAGGAGACAGCAGAGATCAAAGCAGCGGCATTTCGTATCTTCATGTGTCATGTCATATTTCATATATTTGTAAGCTTGGTTAGCAAATCACACAACTGAAATGTTTGAAACAGTCTGAACAGGTATTATATATATATATATATATATATATATATCATGTATAAGAGATATTCCTGCTTATAAATAAATACAGTGGAAGACTGATGTAATGAATGTGCACAATAGACTTTCTCCAGCAAAAACAATGCATGAAATCCGATCTCAGTTGGTTGCTGGAGAAGCATCATGAGTCTCTGCTGTCCACTTGTGATCCGATCACCCAGGACGCGTGTTAATGCCAGGTGTAAATGGGGCCCCAGAGACCAATCCACAAACCACAACAAAGGACAAAACACACTGTAGCTCACTTAATATTGTATATCAGCAAGGCTTCACAATGAATGGATGCTCATGAACTGTTCTCTGAGGAAAAACCTCATGTCTGCTCTTCACTACACTATTGACCGATCAATTAATAAAGTGCAAACACTTGGCATGGCAGTAAAACCCACGAACAAAAAAAAAAAAAAAAAGTGTAACAGTTCAGTAACACTGAACGTGTGGAGAACACGTGTGCATCTATAAACCCTGATCATCAGTTTTTGTTCTTTTGTTCTATTTATACCTGCCTCGTGGTCCGTCCAACATGTTATCGTGTGATTGAATTCGTTGTGGTTTGGGTTTGCAGGTCAGGTGAAGGTGGTGTTTGCGCTTTATAAAAATCTCGGCCCTTTCCTGTCCACCCAAAATGCCACGGTGAAGACAGAGGTGGAACTAAAGTCAGGAGGGAGGACTCTGGCTGTCAATTCCCACGTAATCTCCGCCTCCATGAACAAAGAGTCCAGCCGTGTGTTTTTGACTGAGCCTGTCAACTTTACACTCAGGCACCTACAGGTAAACACACACACACACACACACACACACACACACACACACACACACACACACACACCACTATTCCTTTCCCCTTTATGCAAGGTATAAGGCCTGAAAACTGTCCACACATGGAGTTTGTACTTTTCTGTACTTTTACTGCAGCTGGAGAATCACTTTGGGCCAAACTGTTCGTTCTGGAACTACTCGGAGCGCACGATGACGGGGCAGTGGTCATCTCAGGGGTGCAGGCTGGTATACAGCAACAACACACACACCACCTGCTCCTGCTCACATCTCACCAACTTCGCTCTGCTCATGAGCCGCCAGACACCTGCTGTGAGTTTCACATACACACACAGGGCCGGCGCTAGTCCGTTGGGTGCACCAAGCACTAAGCGGCACCCCGTGTATGATGTACCTGGGGGGGGTCAATGTACACCCACATCAAAAATAATTTTTCTGGTAATTTTCCTGTAACATGCGATTCATTTTGTGATGTACAAAGATGGGCACATATATGAAGAGCGCCAGTAGATGGTGCCCACTGACCAATTTTGGCAACTTCCTCCAATTTAAGTCGCCTGTGCCTAGCGCCAGCCCTGCACACGCACGCACACACACACACACACACACACACAGTGCTCTGTCTTTTCTCCACTTTTCATCCTGTGAATATATTTCTGTTTATTTCCTCTTTTTCTCCTGCTCTCTCCTTGTGTATCTGTTTCCTGTTGTCTTTCTCAGTACACGGGTGGCATGCAGGCTCTTATTCTGTTTGTCGTTTCCTGGGTGGGCATGGTGATTTCCCTAGTGTGTTTGGCTCTGTGTATCTCCACCTTCTGCTGCGTAAAGGCTGTGCAAAGTGAGCGCACCACCATCCACAAGAACCTGTGCCTCACACTCTTCATCTCGCAACTCCTCTTCCTCATCGGCATGGACAGGACCCACTACACCGTGAGTACAGAAAGCCCCAAATCGCCAAATGTGATGGGGATTGTTAATTGAGTGGTAACAGTGTCACATCTATAGATGCTCAGTGAAGATGCAGATCAGGTATGAACATAAGAGACACAGGTTAGTATTGAAAAAGAGGGTTCAGATCTGGGAAGAACACGAGTGAAGATCTACTGAAGTCATCTAGGCACAGATCTGTTGATGACAGCGTATGCAGATGTGTAACGACACAGGGGATACGTCTGATAATGACCACGGATGTGGTAATGACAAGAGGGAACAAATCTGGTAATGACACAGGGGTTACAGAGCTGGCAATGACATGGGTGCAAATCTGGTATAAGGGCAGGGCATATATTTGATAAGAACACAGTGGTACAGATCTGGTAATGACACAGTGGTACAGATCTGGTAATGACACAGTGGCTGCTGATCTAGTAATGACTCAGGGGTTGCAAATCTGGTAATGACTCAGGGAATGCAGATCTGATGATATTAGGGTTGATCATATATTTGATAATAATGCAGGGGCACAGATCTGGTAATGACACAGGTTGCAAATCTCGGAAAGACACGGGTTGCAGATCTTGGAGTGACACAGGGGTTGCACATCGGATAATGACACGGGGCACAGATCTGGTAATAACACGGGACATGAGATGGGAGTGCAAATCTGGTAATGACACAAGGGCTGCAGATGTGGTAATGACACAGTGGTTGCAGATCGTGTAATGAAAGGGGCACAGATCTGGCAACGACACGGTAATGACACAAGAGTGCAGATCTGGTAATGACACAGTGGTAATGGCACAGGCATTGCAAATCTGGTATTGGCACAGTCGTTGCAGACTGGGTAATGACACAGAGGCCTAGATCTGGCAATGACACATGGGTTGCAGATCTGGTAGTGACCCTGGTACAAATCTGGTAATGACACAGGGGTGCAGATCTGGCAATGACACAGGGAATGCAGATCTGGTCACAGCAAGAAAGTTCGCCTCTCACCCAAAGTCAGCTGGGATTGGCACCAGCTTCCCCCTGCGACCCTGAACTGGATTAAGCATCAGAAGACGAATGGAGATGAATAAATTCACCCTATCTTCTAGAGAGTTCAAGTCCATAGCTGGGACTCCGAGAGAGCAAAACTGGCCATGCTCTCACAGAGGGCGGGGTGGCAAACTCTCTTTTCCCTATCAGTCAGCGCAACACTAGTCAGTCATGGGCATGTTTGTGTTCATGTATGTGAAACGGGGCGGATTATTGCATGCCTCGATGTGTGTTCCACTGCCCCGTGGTGCGGTAGGTAGACAAGTTAGAATTGGTTGGCTTCTTGTGTCTCAGAGGAATCACTATATTCTCCATATTATCTGATTAGAGGTGCGTACAGTGGCTGATGCAGCAAGTCTTCACCCCACCAGATTAGTAGCTATCATATAAAAGGGAAGACCTAACTGGTGGGTGGGAATTAGCCAAGACTAAATTAGCGGGAGGAAATGAATGGAGGCTCCATTATGTGTTTCTGTGTGTGTTTCTAGGTGGCATGCCCTGTCCTAGCTGCTCTGCTGCACTTCTTCCTGCTGTCTGTGTTTTGTTGGCTGTGTGTTGAGGCTGCTCAGCTCTATGTCCTGCTGGTCGAGGTGTTCGAGAGTCCGTCCTCACGCAGAAAGTACTACTACACAGCTGCGTATGGCTTTCCTACTTTGGTGGTGGCCATTTCGGCCTCCATCGACTACACCGGCTACTCCAGCCCCACCAGGTAACACATTCGTATCATTATGAGTCGTATTAGACTTAAGAGTTTGTGGCGATCCACAATAAAGTAGCAATATTTATGTGTGTGTGTGTGTGTGTATTAAAACATATTTTATCACACAGTTGCTGGCTGCGTGTGGATAACTACTTCATCTGGTTGTTTATTGGTCCGGTCTCCCTGGTTATCCTGGTAAGCTGTGATAATCCAGTAAGCTAGCAGTGCATTGGCCAGCTAACCTATACATGCTGTTTAATTTCTTAATGAATACACTTGGAAATTCACGGGGGCTCCAGTATGACTGATTGGCCACACACACTTGCTCACCTAAAGTTGCGTAATTTGGCAGGCTTGTATTCCTACCTGAAGATGAATTTATAGAATGAAAGTCGATGTGTGCTGTTTATTGTCTTTCCGGGTTTTCTCATGTTGCACGTTTGAAATTTACCTCCTAGCTGAATCTGGTAATCCTGATGGTCACAGTGCACAGGATGATTCGCCATTCTAACGTGCTCAAGCCAGACTCCAGCCGCTTCGACAACATCAAGTACGTCATTGGGTGGTTGGTGAGCGGGTGGGTGGGTTGGGGGGGTCAAAACAGAGTTCTGGAGTACATAGTTGTAGGTATGGAGGTTCAAGGTCAGTGATTGTGAGACTGTATGTATGAAACCACACCTTATCCACTACATAGGGTTTATTATTATTTTTATTATTATTTTTATTATTATTATTATTATTATTATTGGTGGTGGTGGTTTTATAGTCATGTTTGAGAGATAAAGACGTAATGAGTGAAAAAGTATTTGCCCCTCCTGATTTCCTCTATTTTTGCATATTCCATACTAAACGGTTTCAAATCCTCAAATCAAATCAAATGTAATTTAAGACAAGAAGAACGTAAATAAGTACAAAAATCATGGTTTTTAAATCATCATGTCGTTTATTGAAAGGAAACGGTTATGCAGTACCTCTATAACCCATGTGAAAAAGTCATTCCCCCTTAAATTTACTGATTGTGCAACCTTTTAGCAGTAACAACTACAACCAAACATTTCTGATAAGTGGGAATCAGTCTGTCACATCCTTGAGGAGGAATTTAGACCCACTCTCCTAAGAAGAATTGCTTTTATTGAGCCACACAGGAGGAATTTCTAGCATGAGCTGCCTGCTGAAGGCCCTGCTACAGCATCTCAATGGGGCTTCAAGCCAGAACTTTGACTAGACCACTGTAAAACCTTAGTTTTCTTTTGAGCCATTCAGAGCCCTTGATCTTCTGCAATGGAACATTGTCTTACTGCATAATCCATCTGGGCTTGAGCTTCTGATTACAGCCTGATACCCAGATATTCTCCTTCAGGATTTTCAGATTTCATGCTTTTGTTGATTATGGCAAGTTGTCCAGGGTCTGAAGGAGGAAAAACATCCCCATACTATCACACTACCACCAGCATGTTTGCCCGACTGCTGTACAATGATCGTATGGTGGAGTGCTGTATTAGCTTTACTCCATATAGAACACATCCCAAGCCTTCCAAAAAGTTCCACTTTTAACTCATCAGTCCAGAGAACATTACCTCACAAGGCTTGATTGTCATCAGGGTGGTTTTTTTTTTGGCGAAGCGAGATAAGCCTTTATGTTCTTTTCAGTTTAGTCGTGGTTTCCACCTTGCAACTTTCCCATGGACGCAATTTTTCTTCAGTCTCTTTCTAATAGTGGAAACATGACAGTTGACTTTATCTGAGGCCTGAAATCCCTTAAACGTTTGTACGATTCTTTATTTAACGGATGTTTAGATTCAGCAGGGCAGGTATCGCAGTAATAAAGCCCCGATCCATTCCATGCCCATTCTGTGGAACTCGATTATCAAGTAAATTTGGTTCATTGGTAGAATGAGCAATTAAAGATCAACCCCAGTCTCACAGTAGGCCAGTTGGTGTCATTTGGAGAACTTTATTTTCCAGTTTTAAAAGAAAATAATCATTGAAAAAAAAAAAGGGTATTTTATGTTTACTCTTTGATTTCTCGTGAACTTTGTCTGCAGATCTTAAACAAATAAGTGCGACAAGGATGCGGAAATAAAGAAATCGGTACAGGATCAAATACTTTTTCATGGCACTGTATATATTGATAGGGAAATAATTCCAGATGTGCACCGGAACACTCATAGGAGAATAAGTGTAGAATCTGAGAGAGGAAAGATTGTTCTATTATCTGTTTGACTGAACGTTTTTCTTATTCTTTCTCACGCTGGTATCTCTCAGGTGTTGGACGGTGTGTTCAGTCACTCTGCTCTTGTTGGTGACATTAACATGGATCTTTGGCCTCCTCTTCATCAGTGAAAACAGTGCACTCATGGCCTACCTCTTCACATCCTTTAATGCCCTGCATGGTCTGTTTATCTTCATCTTCCACTGCGCACTGCAGAAGAAGGTATATTCTATATGTTGTTCTTATAACACTCTTTACAATCATTAATAAATCGAGAGAATAAGGGATTGGCATCTGCTAATTTCACTAGTACAGCGGACCCTCGGCTCGCGAACGCATCGGATGGCGAACAATTCGACGTCCGGACTGAATTCCCGAACAGATTTTGTACCGACCGATGAACAAATCCTCGCCGGACGTACAGACAGCCGACCCACGCTTCACGCCACAGACATTCAGTTCCGCTCAAGCGCTCATGGTGTGAACGTGTTCAAGGCGTTTTTTCCTTGTGTTTCTCTGCATTCATTGCATTTACATTCATTTCAATGGGAAACACTGATTCACGATGTCACGAACAAATCGGTTCACAAACAGAGTCTCGGAACTGATTCGGTTCGTGATTCGAGGGTGCACTGCAACTCAAAAAAGTTGTTGAGTATCCGTCTGTCTTTCGGCTGCTTTATTTCCAGCTTTAGGCTGTACTGTTAACAAAGGGTAAAAAAAAAAAAAAAGGGTTTTAAAAAGCATTGAAATAAACATATTAAATAATAAATCTCTCTGTTAAACCATCACAATAATGTTTAAAGATGAACTAAATCTTAAAATGCACTCATCTGGACATGCGGGCATTGATTCTGAAACTGAGCACCGGAACCGGTTCTGTTTGGCATTCTTTGAACTTTCTTTCCACCTAACGAAGCAGCCTGTGTTTTCACCAGTTTAGAGCAGAACCATTGTAATGAAAGATGCGTCTTCAACGGAGGGCATTGCACAATGCACAGTGCACGACGGAAGTAAACAACAGTAGTAAGATGGCAGGTTGCACTGACAACATGCTAGCTTGTGTCCTGTTATTGCAGATATTTATACACCATATACTACAGATTAATACATGTCCACTGCATTCTCCGTAGCGCCGCTCTGCTTCCCACTTCCCCTGATGTCATGATGGTTCTGTGCACAGGGTTTTTGTTGTTGTAGTTGTTCTTTCACCTGGAACACACTTACTTAGCTTTAACGGAGGAGTGCCCAGTCCTGTGCATATCACTTATTGTTATTCGTATTCTTCACTTTGATTTGGGTCCAGGTCCAAAAGGAGTATGCTAAATGCTTCCGTCAGTCATCCTGCTGTGGCCATGCTGGATCTGGTGGTTCTCATGGGTCCCTAAAGAGCTCTGCACACCGTGGAAACAACCGATACTACAGCGGAGGCCAATCGAGACACAATCAAGTGCACAGACAGGTAACAGGAGGACAAGCTGGAACACTTACATCTATGCAAGTTGCACCAAAGAATGTTTAAGACGTAGAAAAATGAATGCATAAATGTGTGTGTGTGTGTGTGTGTGTGTGTGTGTGTGTCAGAGTCGTATCCGGAGGATGTGGAATGACACAGTTCGCAGGCAAACTGAGTCTTCCTTTATGGCTGACCTCAACAACACCCCCACGCTCAACAGAGGTAACACATCTGTCTCTCTGTTTAACTATTGCCACCACTTGGGAAACTCGCCACCTCGCCTTGATTAGGAAACCTAGCAATGTCTCCAGTCTTCCAACTAGCCCCTTTTTTTGCAGATCTCCAGCCTCTTTTTCCAATCAGACTAAAAGGTGTGGAGGTTTGTAGGCTTTGGACGTATACTGTTGTGTAAAGTGAGACGACCTACCACACCTTCAGGAATTATGATGCAAGCTTTATATTTGCATATTTTCCAGGAACTATGGGTAATCACCTCCTGGCCAATCCAGTGTTGCAGACTCGCTCTGGCTCCTCCCCTTATAACACGCTGTTGGCTGAAACGTTTAACCCCCCCTCACCAGCCCTGTTCAACTCCACCGGTCAGTGTGTGTGTGTGTGTGTGTGTGTGTGTGTGTGTGTGTGTGTGTGTGTGTGTGTGTGTGGACCATGGTTTTAATACATTTTGAGAACAAGAATGTCCCCACAATGTGATATAAGCCTGTTATTTTTACTTTGTCTTCCTGTCCCCGCAAGGGAAAACTCCGTTTTGCAAAAATCTGTGAAAACAGTCAAAAAACTGAGAAAGCAAAAAGTCTCGTGTTTTGTTTGGTTCCTTATGTTTAAGGTTCAGGTTGGGTAAGGGTTAGGGTTGTCATAGTTAGGGTATGGGTTATGCCTATAGAGCTTAATGAGAGGTCCCCACAAAGACATAAATACGTGTATGTGTGTGTGTGTGTGTCTTACTTTAATACACTCCATTTTGAGTGATTTGTATTTATATGGATTTACTCTGTCTTTCCTTTTTGTCCTTTATTTCCTATTTTATCTATCTGTACATCTTATGTTCTCACTCTCTTTCCTTATCTGTCCCTGTGTCTCTCTGCATTTGTCACTGTACCATTACTTTCCTTTTCTTGCTATCTGTCCCTCTTTCTGTCTGTCTGATCTGCAGGTACCTTCAGAAATTCAAGTACGGAATATCTGCTATGACATTTCTGTCTCATGTGTTCATGTTGCCGTTTGTCATCCGTGCCTCATCCATCACACACGGAACACATTTAACACTCTTGCCTGTTGATCTTCTGTGATATGCATGACCCGTCGAAAAAAGATTAGCTTTATAGTTGTTAGTAAGATTCAAGTCTGCGTTATGCTTAGTCGTTTTCATGAGCTACCACATGTCCATCGGTTCCACCAACGTCTTGATGCTAAACGTCATCAATCAATAAGATAATATAAAATCGATGCTTTCACACTCAGGTCTAAAGCTCTTGCCAAGAATTGTTTTGTCCATCACTCCTCACGACATTGATGAGAGGCAGTAAGGATGATAAGATGATTCATAAATATATATATATATGAAAAAATACTGCTGAAACACACCTTGAACCCACTGGTTGTGTTGCAATTGTTCTAAAAACTAAGATCAGATAAAGCATATTTGTCTTGTTCTAGGAAAGAATAATGCCTACACAAGACCTAAGCAAGATTTGGACCATCCACCTTTTTCCCTGTTACTCCAAATGTGTTCTGTACTCTTGTGTTTCTTGAGTACTCTTCAAAAATTAAGAGAATAGTGTGTGACGAGTGTTGAAAAACAGTCCTTGGTATTGCACCTGGTACCAGCTATACGGATAAAGCTTACTGTTGTGTGTCATCGATGACTGATGCTTAATGTTGCGGCAACTGTTTGATTGGTGTTTTTGCTTCGTCCTGTAGAGGGCACTCTGTCCCGCAGTCGTGAATCATGTGGTTTGGAGCCTGTTCGTCTGAATGGAAACTACAATAACAGCTATTCGGTGCACGGTGGAAGTTCTGACCTCCTTGGCAGCGTCGCTGTGGGAGACGTCACCCCTGCCCTTTTGACACCCAGGGGGGCGGAGCCTGCAGGAGGTATGAAGAGGAACCTGTCAGATGCCGCGGCACTGGAGAAGATGATCATTTCCGAGCTGGTGCAGAGCAATCTGCGTCCCGCTGCCGATCGCTACAGCAACACCACAGACACGGAGACGGGGCCACGGGAGTACGTAAACGCAGGGATGGGTCACAGGGAGCCGCCCCAACGTCCACTGCCCCGCCCACCACCACCACCTCCACAGGATGAAGAAGAACCACTTTACAAGGCTTTGGAGAAGCCCCGCCTTCCTGAGAAACCACGCGTTCCGGAAAAACCCCATGTTCCAGAGAAGCCCCGCCTCTTGGAGCACACACAGTCAGTGTTCTATCAGAGTGAGGAGGATTCAGAAAGCTTTTCAGCTGAAATTACAGACAGTGTGGCTGGGGTTGGCCCTGACACCTCCTCTCTATATGCAAGAGACAGAGACTCTTCCTATCCTGACAGCAGCCCTGAGGGTTTGGGAACTGAGCCCCGTTCAGCCCTGCCCCCTGATGAATTGTACTTCAGCACAGGGAGACACACCCATGTCTCTGCCTTCTACCAACCCCCATCACGCCGTACCAATGAGGAGGGTCGGCTGGGGGTAGACTCCTCCCACGGGGAAGGTGATGGACAGATGCAGTTGGTGACGAGCCTGTGACTAGGGCGCTGGTGACCAGGACATGGAGATCTAGGGGAGGAGGAAGGCGGCGTGATATTATCATCATCATCACCCATTACTGTAGTACAGTGCTACAGCAATCTAGTTAGTAGTTTAAGAGCTGTCCCGTAAGAATATCCTAGGTGAGAGTGCCATAGCCAACCTGCTAAATTACTTATCTGAGTATTTTTAACTTAGTTTAGGTATTGCCATTTCCCACCTGATGACTAAACCTCTGCTTAGTGCAAAAAAAAGCTGCCAGTCCAGGAGGGTGAGTGCTAATACACTTTGTCTAAAATATATAAAGAAAGCTCCTGCTTTTTTTTTTTTCTTTCAACATATTAGACGGGAACCATCACTAGCCATGAGACCAATACCAAAGGTTCCAGTAGTGTGGTGAATGTAACCCCCTCGAGACTGGCATCTGCAGAACCTAGTGGTACTTGGGGGTGTGGCGAGCAGCACGGGTTGGCGATTGGTTCGGTATTGGATTTGCAACCAGGCCTTAGTTAGTGGCCTGAAGGTTGAAATCTCTAGGGTCCAAGGTTCGATCTTAAGTGTAGTTTTTGTGTGGGGTTTTGTGTATTGTCCACATGGGTCTCCTCCAGTTTACTCCCAGCTTGAGGATTGGCGTCTGGCAGTTGCCTCTAGCTGGGAGGATGGGTGTGTGATAGAATGGTATACCGCACAGGGGGTAGTCCTGACTTGCACTCTGGTTTATTTCCACTCAAAATATGAAAGAACAAATAAATTAAGGAGACTTCATCTCCTTTGTCCAGCGAGTTAGAGACCAGATGACATAGGAACGCTTTCCATTCCAGGAATCAGTGGGAATCGAACTGGAACAAGAACCCTTAGAACCTTTTATGCCGGTACAGTGGAACACTCGAATACTGACCTCACCCAAGGACAGTTATGTTCTCTAGCCAATCCATTCCAAGAAAACCATAAGAAACATATCTATTTCCATAGGCACAATTATGGAGTGAGACAGTGGTTGATTTGTGGTATACTATAAGTAGGGACACCTTGGAAAAGCACATCTATCAAGAACCTGGTGATGATGATGGTGGTGGTGATGATGATGATGATTAGGCAAAGAAAACTATGAAGAAGTAAATTATGATGGCTTCCTCCTCTGAGTCTCTGTCTCTTGGTCACCTCCACACCCACCCTGACCATCTTCACTGCCGTTCATCAACTCTCTCTTTCTGTCTCTCTACACTGTATATTTGTCCATCAGATATATCCATGCATCTGGCTTTTCACATATCTCTGTCACCTGTTCTTGCTCAGCCCCCCCCCCCCCCCTCTCTCTCAGGGTGGAGTGTTGGATTTGCGTCTTGGTTCTTATTTAATGTATTGGTTGGTTGTTTGTTTGTTTCCTGTCCTTAAGCCCCTTTCAGAAGAATGTGACGCCTTCTCCAGAGACAACAGAACAAAAAAAACTCTTTGACATTGCCAAAAAAAAATCCTTTTTAAAGGGAGCACATACACACACGCACACACACACACACACACAAATGCAAAACACAAAAACAGACTCCTTTCTTGCATTCTCAGTGTTCACACTGAAAGGCCTTCCTCGGAGGTCAGGGGTCAAATGTTAGTTACGTTAGTGGGGCCATGACCTCGACCACGGATCGTACGTCGGGCTGCTCGGTTGGTTTTGCTGCAACCTGTTTGGACATCTAGGCACCATGGACCTCAGACACGTGCAAGGGGCCTCAGCCAATCAGCTTCTTCGGTTCAGAGACCAATCAAACTCGCAGCTCTGCCCTTTTTCTAGACTCGACAAGGAGGCACGAGCAGTACTGTCATGTATCTGGTGTAAATAGCGGTAAGAGAATGAAAGTTTGAGAAACTGCTTCTTGTAATATCTACAAATGGTACAAGCGAAAGGAAACAAACTCACGTTAAAGGATGTGTAGAAGACCTGAATGATGCGCTATATCTTTCACTAGTCTCTCCCTCTGTCTCTCTCTCTGTCTCTCTTTTCGGTCTTCTTCTGTCTTTCCTCTCGTTTTGCTCTTCCTCTCTGAGAGGGCGACAGAAGGACAGGATTTTGTTAAAGACATAGACAAGAAATGGGTTTTTATTAAAAAAATAATAAATAAATAAATGAATGAATGAATGAATGAATGAATGAAACTGGTGGGCTGAGAATTACAATACAAAACGCCACAACAAGAGGGACCCGATTCCTGTGTGTGTTTTTCAACCCGAGACGAGAGGAATAAACCGCGACTCTTCGTACAGAATAAGGGGGTTGAACAAAACCAAAGGAGCAAGAGATTTATCATAGTGTTGTGAGCGTTAAAGAAGAAAACAGGACGCCAGGATACCTGAAAGGAAATTTCACCGTGGTGTTCTGTTAGTCGTTTACAGACTTGTGAACCAAGTCAGATTGTTAAATGTCAAACCTTCTTTTAGATGATTTACATTTTGTTTACTTCTCACTCGCTCATCTTCTGCAGCTTAATCCTGTTCAGGGTAGGGGGGGGGGGGGGGGGGTGGGGC
>JAQLOM010000010.1:199738-213176 GCA_030068315.1 Chrysichthys thysi | reverse complement strand
GAGTGTTTGAGCGGAACTGAATGTTTGTGGTGTGAAGCGTGGGTCGGCTGTCTGTACGTCAGGCGAGGATTTGTTCATCGGTTGGAACAAAATTTAGTTCGTACGTTGATTTGTTCGCCACCCGATGCGTTCGCGAGCTGAGGGTCCGTTGTAGACCTTTTTCACACTTCTGCATTTTTCCACCTGAGCTTGAATGTTTCCTTTTATCGTTGCAGCAGAGATGTAGAAATGAAATAAAAAATTGAATCTAAGAATCGTAGTTTTGCAGTGTCCCCAACTGTTCTTGTAGTATCCCAAAACAGCCGTACATCTCTGTTCATTTGTTCCCAATGCCGCCTGCCATTTTGTCTATAGTCAAACCTCCAGTTTGTGAGTCTCCTAACTCTCGGTCATTGATCTGAAGCAGCACCTCACACTACAACTTGTCCTTTGAGTACATTTGATACTATACCTGCATACAGCAAGAAAAACATCGCCTTCTTTAGAAATACAACACAACGTTACCAAGTTACACTTATAAATAAACAGCAGTTTCAATGTTCACTGTTATCTCATGTAATCTCATTCAAAACCACTACAGCTTCACTACATTATGTTATATTTGATATTAGACGTACACAACATTAACAATTTCCCATACGACAAACACTTTACCCATTATCATCGCTAGTTAAGCTAAAGCTAGTTAGAATAGCGACTGTAGGCTTTGTTTACCTTGGTAATAGCGAATGAACTCCTTGTGGAAGAATTTTTAACCTTTGTCCAATTTGTTGCTTGTAGTGTACAAATTTTCTTCCAGTCATTATCAACGATGAACTTCGGGAGGATAATCAGGCTCGTCGTAAACACTCTATCTTTACCGGCATACAGTTTTCCGTCAGTAAAGTGCAAAACGGAAATGGGTTTACCTGTGATTGGCGTATTTCTGTTTTTTTGTAAGAAAGGTTTGTTGGTATCTGAAAACATGCACAGAAATACAATAAACCCCCATCTTTTGCGGGGGTTATGTTCCAAAACATTCTGCAAAAAACAAAAATGTGCGATACACAGACGCCAGCCCTAAATGCTTTAAAAAAAAATAGTTTAAGCCCTAAATGATCCTCCCACACGCTTTTAACACATAAAGAAAACATTTGCGAGCATATAGCGAGGTGAATTCTGTGTGATTTTGTAGAAACATAACATTTATAGCGAGTACTGGTACGGGTGAAGAACTGGGATGCTGGAGAAAGCTGGTTGTTTCTCCCCGACCGTATGCATCGTAGCCAGCAGCCAATCACAACCAAGGTTGAATGAACAGGGCATTCTGATTGGTGTGCTATATTTATATGATCTACACTGTACTGTATTTTAGAAATTATTAATATTTTACTCCATTTTATTTAATGTTTATTTTTTATAATACCAGGGAAAACTGCAAAAAAAAAAAAAAAAGATAAATTCTGAATAAAATTCCACGAATAGCCAGGGGCGCGAAATGTGAACCGCGATATAGCGGGGGATTAGTGTATTCTATTTCTACGTCTATGCAAGATTTTGTTAGTTTGTCATAGTTTGTTAGTTTTACATGCATTCTGGTTTGGTTCCTGCCACACTGCCCTCTAGTGCTCATCCTCATATTACACTCAAACATATCATCATGAAGGTAAATCAACCTTTGCCCTTGAACACACTCTCAGAGACAGAACTGTCCACTGGTGCTACTGGTGTTCCCGTCCGACAGTGTATTGTATATCACCATAGGAACGCTACAAGGCTTATGAAACATGAAAATACACAAACACAAGCTGACCGTTTCCTATTATTCCTGTACCTATCTATTATAACCACACATACAGGAGTGAGATGTATCTCTTATGCTATTAGTCATATTTTTCCAGGTGAACTCTCTTATCATCTATCTCTGTTCCTCTTCTGTTTCTCTCTTATTCTCCACCACCAGGAGGCACCAGTGGACTCGGTTGTGTGATTCTGCATGAGTTTAGCAGATACTGCAAGCGACCAAACTGGGACCTCTGCAACCCCTCGGTTATGAACGTCATCTCTATATTTTTACAAACATCTTTTCTTGAGCATCTAGCTAACAGGATGAAAAATTCTTCATTTTAGCTCCTGGTTAGCTTTTAGAAAAACGTGTTAATTCCATGCACTCTGTGAAACAGGTTCCTTGTGGGTTCTTTGGGGGTTTAACCCTGCTCTGGTACCGTGGGGTCTAAGTTTCCCCAGCCCTCTTTGGACCATGTTTTTTTTTTTGTTTTTTTTTAAACTACCATGATTAGTGACCTTGCATGCCACGTATTTTCTCGTAAGGCCTTCCTAAGTATGTGACATGTTTGATAGTTTCAAAGTCTTTCTGACTTTTGTACCAAAATCCCCCCCAGAGGCCCCCACAGCAGCCGCAAGCACCACACAGCGTCATCCAGGACAACGCAAGAGATGCTGGATTTGTCCCAGATCAAGTGACAAGAAAACCAAATTAGTTGTGCGGAACATTTTTGCCTACAGCGGGGTGAAATAAGCGCAAACTCACACATGAAGCGTTAAAATATTGTAATAAAGTGGTGTTATTCTGCTCATATAGCATGTTTTTCACCATGGGGTCAAACTGAAAACATGAAAAAAGTCACATTCTTGGTACCCTGGGGTCAAACTGATCCCATAGTACCAAGAATGTGACATTTTTCATGGCACCAGAGCAGGATTAAGACCCAAAACCCTTGTGAAAGCAAAGTCTCGACTATTTAGGATCCCCACAGTGGTATGAACCAACAAACCCTTCAAGATTCCTGATGATGCTTTGTTTTTAGTAGTGTAATATGTACTGTATACATGTTAATATGCCAAGACTTACTTGCGCTGGGCTGTTTTTGAGTTTATAAGGCTGAGTGTATTAGGTTTTAATTTGCTGTATGTTTACGTATCACGACATGTCACGACTTTCGACATGGCAACAAACATAACACGTATTCAGTTCAGAAGGTGTAGAGATGATTGCATCTGATGTAATGGTGGTACAACACCATAGATTTCCATGCTGGATTCATTAATAAAACAATATCACGTCTGCTAACGGATGCTCTGAGGTATTTCATTTTATTACTTGTCATGTGTTAATGTGTTGATTCCAATCATTCTGATTTATAGCGTAAAGAGAATGGAGGTAGTTTTCTTCACCTGCAGGTCAATCTTTCTAAAACAGTCATCATCTATAAGATCTTCCAGGTCTATATGATGGAATCAGAAAGCCAATTGACCACCAATACAACAGCAAGAAGTTGGAAGGAGTCATCTTAACCATCAGCATTGTAGGGTTGAATAGCAGGACTGAGAAATTCTTCCAGGTGAGAAGCTCTGACACGTCCATGACAAAGTGAAATGGTTTAATTTATTTGATGTTTACAGCCATGAAATCATTGGAACATTATACAATTTCCAATGTCACCGCATTTGACATGATTGCTAATATGTACGTAGCATGTAAAGTCGAAGTTCTACAATCCTACTGGACACACATTTACTGAGCTGAACTTTATAGCTAGGCCAGCAAAATATATTACAATTTCTTCAGATTTTTTTTTTCTTCCAAAAATCAGGCTCTTTTTAAGTGATCCCCAATCTTAATTATATAATAATAACTCCATAACATACAAAAACACATCTTTCACCCATGAAAACTGAACACCATGGAGATCTAACTATTTGCTCATTCTGTGAGATCGATAAACAGCCTCAGTTTTGTCTATATTAAGTGACATTTCCATCGCAGGCTCTTCTTTTCTAATCCAAGTCCGTACTTCACGTCATATCTTAAGCTTCTTCAGCTTGTCTTCTGTCCCTGGGGAGATCTTCTACCAATGTTCCATAAAGATATTAAAAACTAAACATTGTGTTTTGATATTTGACGGTATAAAAGTTCCCACGAGTTCAACAGAGAACAAACGAACAAACGTATTCAGTTACGCGCGAGGTTAAAATCTTCCAGTTTAACTAGGACTTAAAAAAAAAAAAAAAAGTCAAATACAAGTAGAAATACATTCGCAACAAACATGAAACATTTTAAACTCTGAATGCAGATGTCAGGTCAGGTTTTGTGACTTATGTGATCATTATAAATGTGTGAGGAATCTGATTTTGTGAATCAGTTTCCTGAGTACAACCTCTACGAGCCAATCACCATGCAATGGTTGTTTTAAAATCCATAATTATCAATAATTATACAGTATAACCATTCCAACAAATTGGCACTAAAATCCCAAAACCCTTTGTTCAATCAACAACTGGATTTAAGGCCAAATGTGAGTGTTAGGAGAGTATTAGCAGCCATTTTGTTTAAATTATCAATTATCTTTGTAACTGCTCCAGTGGTATGGCCCATGCTGTGTTCCTACCATTTACATGCAGTTAGGGAAGATTTTGATTATTTTTTTAAGAAATACCATAATGATTTGTCTATTCGGAAGTTGAGAAAATGTTTGTATTATTATTTTTCTTGGGTTTTTTTTCCACTTTATGGTTTGGATGATGTTTAGGCAACACTTCACCCAAACATAATAGACAATAAAAGCTCCGACAGCCAAAACTCTGGTTTGTTCATAGTACATTGTTAGCCAATATCATTTTGGGATAAACTGTCACACAGATCGGTACTCCTTAACAATTTAGTAATGTTAGAACCAGAGCAGTCCATCAAAATGTATCCCAAGACCAAGTAGTCTCCTGTTTGAAGGCATCATCGTCCTATTTTGGAGTGGCTGTTTTTTTAGGTGTGCTTTGTTTCTTAGTTTGCCATAAGTGCGCAGGAATAGTGAAGGCGTCCACACTCATGCTCACAGTGCGAGACGGCAATGCACTGAACTGCTTCCTGTCTGAGTTGTACTTGTAAATGGCCTCCACTGAAGAGCGGGGAATTGCTCGTGGGCCGACGCCACACAGCCTCTGCATCTCGTCCGACTGGCCGTCCAGTGTATAGATAGCACGGAACTGACAGTTGGAGTCCCGAAGGAGGATGAGGAAGTGGTTGGACGAACTTTTCTCCATTTCCTAGGAAACCGGAGTCGGGGTGGGATGAAGGAAGAGGACAGGAAATAAAATGAGATGTCGAAGATTAAGGTGTATATTTTGATGCGTCCTAGGCGTCGTTATCTCATTAATCACTGAAAATTTGATTTAATTTAACAAAATGGCTTCCACACCATACGTATTCAGCTATATTTACAATAGCATTTGATCCAACACATTCTATTACATTCTAGTGACTTTTAATGAAATCGCAATGCAAAGTCGCAAAGTGAGTAATGGAAACACGAGTTTGAAAATGCTTTGGTTTCAATAACTCGTTATTTAGTTTGTACATTATTGCACATTAAGCAGGCTAATGGAAACATGGCTACAGACCAGTTGTGTTCTCTCAAATTTCTCAAATATCGCTTCTATTTCACGCCAAACTGCAATGCAAATCTGACTTTTGTCTGATACTCAGTGTTCGTGTGGAGGTGAGTGTGATAGAGTTTACAGTATCTATGAACATGAGCGCTAACATGGAACAGTCAGATCTGTGTGATGAACTGTAGGTCCATGCTGTACCTCAACAATCTTCTTCTTCTGACTCTCATTGACCTTTCCCGCGAGGCAGCAGCGTGAAAGAGCATTGTGGATGATAAACTTGTTGGATTTGAAACTCGGCTCCTTGAACAATTTGGGTCCTGAACACACACACACACACACACACCATTAAAATACCAAAAAATGATTGTTTAGTGAAGTGCAATAAAGACATTTATCATTTATTTCTGTTGAACTGACACTGATGTAACGGAGGAACAGTGGCTCAGGGGTTCTGAGCAACGCATCTGAGAATGAGCAAAGCTCCTGACCCTCAACCTGGTGGTCTGAATGGGAATTTCTTGGTTGGGGAAAAAACTGGAAAATGAATCAATGCTAACGTTAACTACTGGAAGTCACAGAACCACCCTTTTGATCAAGACTTTTTCATGATTCTTGCCACGTTGCCGGGTCCGGGTGCCAGTTTGGTCACTTAGTAGGAGTACAACTGCTGATTGTAGCCCATCTGTTGCTTTGGCAAGTACTGGCACCCACACTTTGATCTATAAATGTGAAAGGATTCCCACGGAGCTGGCATGATTTGAGTGGTGGACCTCCAACAAAGTGCCTTTTTGACTTGATGTTTGTTGTGATAGTATCTCAAACTACAGTTGCAATTCATTAATCCATGTTCTCCTGGAAAAAAATCTACCACATACAGTATACCGGATTTCATGTTGGCCACAGAAAGATTTTATGTAAGGCCAACGTATGAAACATGCTTTAGAAACTCTCAAAATAGTTATGCAATAACCCCGGTCCTCACCAGTAAATTCTGTCATCGATGCAGGACTAGAAGCATTAGAGCCATTTTCCCATTCCTTCTCTCCATTCTGATTGGACGGGCAGCCAGGTGACATCAGTTTAGAGGCAGCATCAGAGGTACTGTTTGAAATAAAAATTTAAAAAAGACAGTTTGAAAGAGATAGAACCTAAAGGATGGAATACATTCCTTAGAGGAAGAAGACGAGCCTGGTACCTGGTGGGTTTGTCTGGAGGCAGGGGGCCATTGGGCTGGACAGGTTTCTGTGGTTCTGCTGCAGATCAGAAAATCAGGAGAATATTACACGTGCCAGTTTAAAGGTACGGTTCTTCAGGGTTCTTTGGGTGAATCCAGCTTTCAAACAGAGTTTTTAAACTTTTTCTCAAATTGAAACTCTCAGTCTGTAGAACCCTTAATGGTTCCCCCAGAATCATTAGAGTGTGAGATTAGATTCGCTACACCTTCAATAGGCGCAACCCATGTTCCCACTGATCCTGGAAACGTTCAAGGAACTACATGGTTCTTTAAAACTGGTCCACAGAAAGTTACCCAATCTGGTGCAGAAGATCAAAATGTTCATGGAACTACAGCCCAGAAGCTGAAATAAGCCCTGGTACTTCAGAGATGAAAACGTCATACAAACAAGTTGTATGTATGTTTTAACTTTGTGTGTACCTTTTTTCTCCTTGCGTGGTGAGTGTGTGTGTTGTTTCTTGTTACTGCGCTGAGCCGGTTTCTGCTTCAGCACTTTTTCCAGATCAGCCATTATCTTCAACTGATGCCTTCGCTCATACTCCGCCTTTGTAAATCCGCCACGTTTCTGTGGTGTCCCAGGGGGCGTGGCCTGAGGCGTCCTAGAGTCCTGTGCAGTCTGGGGTGGCAGGGGAGGGGTGTATGTGGTGGGCAGAGACTGGGAAAGGGGTGGAGTCCCACAGGGAAGGAGACTCTCTGTAGAAGACAGATGCCTGCAGGATGAAGAGGAAAGGTTTAAAGAGTGTGTAGTGTTTAGTGTGTGTGTGTGTGTGTGTGTGTGTGTGTCTTACCTTGGGTTCTCCTGTTCCTGTCTCTCTCTCCGTCTCTTGATCTCCTCTGCTCGTCTCTGCTGACGCTCTATCAGTAAAGCTCTCTTCAGAGCCATTTCCTCCTCTGACAGACCTGCCTCCTACACACACACACACACACACACACAATGTTAAACCTTTAAATGTGAAATTTCTCAAAAAATATGTAAATACTTTTCTGCAAAAATATTCTTCTATTTTTACTTCCATTCTTTGAAAATTCAAAATATTTTTCCATTCCTTGTCAAACGTTACTTTGTCATTCCTCAAATTACCTTAAAGTAGAAGCTGACCCCCACTTTGCTCTCAGTCTCTGTGTGGTCACTCATGGAGTCGGAGGAGAAGATATCTAGCTGCTCCTGGTCTGTCTCTCCCTCCTCCTGCCTCTGAGAGGTGCTGATGAGCACGTCACTAAGAAAAGAGCACTCAGAGGGTGGTCCGGAGCTACTGCCTCCACAGACGCTCACAGCACATTCCACTGGAGGGCAAAAGATACAAATTTACTGAGTGAACACGCGTTACCAAAATAACATTTTTTTTTGCTATAATCCCAGGTGTGGATATTTACCAGCAGGGGGTGGTGCAGGGTCCGGGGGCTCCAGTTCCATGGTGAACAGTGGAGTCTGCTCATCGCTGGACCCAGACTCAGACTCTGCGCTTTCTTGGGCTGACTGCAGTTGGAGTTGATTTTCAGGCTCCTGGGGTGTGGTTGGACCTCCAATTCGAAGGGAGGAGTTGGTCTGCACCTGACACTGACTGGGAGAGACACGGCGAAGGTGGGGTAGCGTGTCGACATTCTGGAGAGGTGAGAGGACACGGGTGAGGGGCTGGAAACCAAGGTCACATGGACGGCTAGTGTGCTGGCGTTTGGGGCTCTTAGGAGGGGGGGAGCTGTTATAAAGCTTACGAGTGGAGGTTCTGGATGTTTTGGGTGATTTATGGTCACTTTGATGCGATGGTGACCCTGAGGGTGAAAGTTCACGCGTGGATTCACGTGAGAGACGAGGGGGTGTAGCTGAGATTTTTGGACTTGCTGGTATGACCCATGCTTTGCTTGGAGATGAGGTTGTTTTAGATGGAGTGGTTTTGGATGATGACGGTGCAGAGGTTTTCTTTCCCATCAGCTTCTGCTGCTGTTCTGTGAGACGCTGCATGTCCTTTTGTAGGGCCTGCAAGGCAGAAGTTAGCTTGGACACTGCCTCATTGTATTCAACCAGTGGCAGCTCTTTCTCTGGCACCTTCTTTGGTTCCACTGAGAATGTCACCTGCTTCTCCAGTTTTGGTAGAGCTTTGACATCTTGTTGCCCATCCTTCTCTTTTATTTCCTCCTCTTTTTTCTGGTCTTTCTCCTTCTTCTCCTTCTCTTCCTCCTGCTCTTCCTCCTTCTGCAGTGCTTCCTCCATTTGGGTCAGCCTTTCATCTAGAGTAAGTGAATCTGTCTCCTCTTTGACTCCATTTCCTCCTTCCGCTTGTTCTCGTTGCAGTTTGAGGAAGGCACTCTTGCCGAGTCTCTGTCTATGCTTGTTAAAGATTGCCTCAATCCGTTTCTTCTGTGCTTCAATGGCTTTGCGTTTTTCCTCCAGTTGTGCCCCGAGCTCCTTAGCCTCCACTGTGCCAGCAGGGCTCATCATCCCTGGGCTTGAAGGTTCCTCTAATCCCAGAACCCTGGAAGCCCCAGGAGACTCTGGAAGCCTTTTTCTGCGCTCAGCAAAACTTGTCATTTGGCCTCCTCTTGGTCCATTGGTGGGTGTTCCAGGGTCTTCAGATGTGTCAGGATCTCTGGAACAACCTGTTGGCCTTCTGGCACTAATTCCTTCCCCACCAATTGGTCTGTACATCATCCCTGAACGGCATGGGGCAGAGCTGCTCAGTCTGGCCTTGTCCTTATCAGGGGAGTGGAGGAAAAAACCTGCTGGTGCCCCCTCTGGACGCTGTCGTGGTTCATTCTGCACTGTGTGGATGACTTGCAGAGCCTCCTCAATGGCGGGCAACTCCCCCAGGGGAGCCTGACCAATCAGCTTACTCAGATCCTCAGGAGGAGTGTATAAAGCAGGGTTTGCTGTCATGGTGAGGCTGTCAGTGCTAGCCGAGCGAAACAGAGGATTGCCCATGACGACATCCACGTCACTGTCCAGAGGAAAAGGAATGCTAAAAGCCACAGCAGAGAGAGGACGACTAATAGAAAGAGATAGAGATAGAGAGAAGGATAGAATGACCAATTTGAAAGCTTTTCTTCACACATTAATGAATATTCTCAATAAACTCAAGCCAGATAAGCATCTCTGTGCCTATTTTACACAGAAACAAGAAGCGGCATACCTGATCTGCTTCTTATTCCAGACCTGACCCTCTGAACGCACCACAAAACAAATTAAAAACCACCAAGGATTATTCAAGCATTCAGAGCCACATAGGCTGCAAAACTGCTTTACCTTACAAGGAAGAGTGCTCTCCCATCTCACCTGTTCCTCCACCAGAAGATACAGGGGAAGACAGTGACAAGAGGGGTTGCTTAAGCAGGAATGGTGATCCACTGCCATGAAGCAATAAGTCCCATAAGGCAAATTATGAAACGTATAAATATGACAGCAGTTCAAACTTTGGCAGATGCAGTTAATTAGGAGAGTTACCTGTTGCCATTGATAGGGCTTGTGCATTCTTCTAAACCAGAGGCATCTAGAGAACAAAGTAAATGCACAAATATGAGTGTGTGGGAGGATTTATGTACTCATTTTGCATTTTGGCTACAATTATGTTCAGCCAGCCTCTGAATACAAAGATTTAGCTGGTTTTATGTTCTTGAGTGGTACAACGAGCTCATGTTTTATCATTCTGACTCAAGAAATCCTGTGAGAGTGGTGACTCAGTGGCTAAGGCTTTGCCCTGATTGGGCAGTGTTGACCTGGGAAAGGTGTGGAATTTGATTTTTTACATAATAATAATAATAGATGTACCTTTTTTCCTCATTTGAAGGACAGTCTGCAGATCCCTAAGCACCTACTACATACAGTAAATACTTCAGGCCTTATGTAAGTACACTAACATTCAGGCCATCTCCCTCATGCATGTACCTGTCAGGTCCAGGGTGTGCACTGGCTTGATGATATCAGGTTTCTGCACTTCAAACACAGCCAGTAACTCAGCCAGGAAGCACATGATATTTACCTAGGTGCAAATATAGTCTCAATTATCAAGAAATAGCTCAAAAGAGCAACAGGCTGGACAATTTTGTGAAAGTAGTGTATTTTTCTGTGTGTCTCACCCGTAATATGGGCGGCGCATAGAGTAGGTCCTCCAAACCTAGGGGGCAGCAGCCTTGTAGATGGTCACTGCAAAACTGTCTGATCAACTGTAGATTATACAAGCTGTCTGCTACGGACATCGTTTCCTTCAAACAAACCTCTACAAAGAAACATAACAATCATTTTCAGTGGACGTGGACGTATTTTCTAATGGAAAGCAGGGACAGCTTCTATGTTCATGATATCTAAAGATACGCCATGAGTCACGTACATAAAGAAGGGCTGGAGAAGTTCAAGCAGGCTTGTATTTTTCTTCAAACGTCCTGAAAAGCCATTCATTCTGGTACATGGTCCAGTCATTTTGGACTCTTTTGCTCTCCAGATGCGAACCAAAGGTTTGGGATCAGTGGGATAGACAGAGTGATTTTAAAAATTGCGCCCACCTTTATTACTTAGTTACCATCATCATTGACTTGTTTCCTTGTTCCACATCCCTTCAACTTAGACTTGATTTAATGGCTTCAATAATATAGGTAATAATTATTTCACAGTTAACTCACTCTGCATTTATGGGGGTGCAAGGGTACTTGCCCCTCCCTTGGCTCCTCCCCCTGGTAGCTATGTGAGATACATATGAACCTCAAAGGCATGAAGTATATGCAGATAATATCCATATTCTAAATGGGGATTTCAGATAATGGCTTTAAATACATGCAAAACCGAATCTGAAAACTGATTTTCCTGCATAAACATGGACATAACTTTTGTTGTTGTTTATCTGTACCTAAGGCGTGAACGCCGAATATGGCCTATTATGAATGGGAGTGGCTCTATATGATTGTAGAAGCAGCTCTTAGTTACACATCTACAGGATCCAGAGGAAATTATACACTGCAAGAAAGCTAATAACATAATGACCTCCAAGATGTGTATGGCCACTAAGCGAAAAGTAGACCAGTGTAAGGATAAGATGCATTAAAAGCAGTTTTTACACTCAAGCAGTGCAAAAATGTATGAAAAATATACATCAGGATAAGTGTACCATGTCCCTTGCTGCCTGGGACTGATCTCTTACCCTCTAAGGGCAGAATCTGGGGGCAGTAGAAGTGTATAGTGGCAGCGATGGCACAGCCGTTGGACAGATCTTTCACTCCGGACACAACTGAAAAGGTGGGAGTCTGTTTCGACTGCACCTTGTCCTTTCTGTAGCGGATCTGGGTTTGGGGTGGAAAACAGAGAGATGGACAGAAACAAAAAAGAGATATTTGTATAAGGGGTTTATTGGGGTGCTGAACTGGACATCACCTGAGTGAATCAGTTCAATGAATCACTCCAGTGAATCAGATTCATTTTCGCTCTCTTTGAACCTGATTCACTGGGTCCTTTCACTGAGTTGCTCATGCAAATGGGCCACCCTGGGGTTTATTTCAGTGCATTGAGGTAATATCTAGGCCCAGTCCCAAAAGCTAGAATTTGCGCTTAATAATCCACTTACTACAAGCAACTTTAGGAAATGTCACGAATATTTTAGTGCTTACATCAGTGGTCCCCAACCCTGTACTTGGAGATCTAAATCCCTGAAGACTTTCGCTTCAAACGTAATGGTGTCCACTTGACCTTCCAGTCATTACTCGAAGAAGTTCCCGATCAGCTAAAAGAGGAGTGTTAGATTTTGGTTGGAGATAAAGAACCTGCCAGGAGGTAGATCTCCAGGGATGGAGTTGGTGACCACTGGTTTTTATAATTAATTTCTTGGTGGATGGTGCATATTACGTTTGAGATATGTCTGCTAAGGGTATACATGTAGACTTTAGCCAACAGGAGTGTATTTCTGTCTAGAACTTATCAGGAAACCAGTGATTTGTGTGACTGGGAATTTAGCTACATTCTCTAGCTAGTTTTGTTGTTTGTGTAGTGTTTGTGTGAATAGTACAGGGCTACCAAGCTTGTTTTTTACTTTCTTGTCAGCAGGCACAGGCAATAGAAAGCTTGTGGGACCAAGAATGTTCATTAACTTGAGAGTCTCCGTGTGGTAATTACATGTCAGTGATTATAACTCCAGGTCTGGGTGGGAATGGTGAGAATTCCATCATCAGGAAATCATGGCAAATGACAGTTACCCAAGACATGAACACCAGTGTGAAAAAAATCTGTTACTAATCCTGTCCTCATGTCCAAGTCACATCTCAAAATAACAAATCTAAGTCATGAAACCAGTGACGGAGTCATCTTTAAGCTCACGCCTAGTTAATGCTAGATTCTCCAGAACATCCTGCTAGACAGCCGAGGTGTTTAGTGTTCTTATATCAGTCCTGGGTCAGTCGTTTTCTTTTCTAGAGACTCGTGATGCACTACCTACACACACACACCATCCTTTTCTGATCGCTGTTCAGAATTAACCTAGCTTTTGGGACACCGCCTTTACTGACCACATGAGTCAATTGGACCTGTTCAGAAGAAACAACTGATCAGTAATGCAAAGGCAATTGGAATCCCTCCTATGATGGAGAGTTTGCATTAGTTTTTAGCTTAAGCTACTGTAAACTGAAGCCATTTTCCCCCCTCACACACTCGTACACACAAACATACACATACATTAATACAGCAAGACATTTACACACTCATAGATTCACATCAGATGTCAAAGCAAAACAACACAATCTCTGCAGCCAGCCTACAGGTTGTGTTTTATTCTTCCTTTACACACACACACACACACACACACACACACACACACACACACACACACACACACACACACACACACACAC
>JAQLOM010000009.1:20161736-20174605 GCA_030068315.1 Chrysichthys thysi | reverse complement strand
CACACACACACACACACACACACACACACACACACACACACACACACACACACACACACACACACACACACGATGAAGTCCCAAACACAGATCTATACAAGCCATACAGAACTTATGGTCCTTCAAAAATCCTAACTATGTGACTTATTTAATCATCATCATCATCATCATCATGTGGAGGTTATTCTCCTTACAGCTGTGAACGGACATCTGCTTGGAAGTGAACAGGAAAAAAAAAAATTGAAGAAAAAAAAAATCCAAGCCTGATTTTTTTCCCCCATTTATTTTTATTAAAATATTTAGTTAGAAAATAAATCCTAACACCGATGATGCATCAAATATCAAAACTGGTTATTTACACATCAAAAATAAATACAGATTATAGCACTGACTCGACGTCACTCGTTTCCATGTAGCATGAATTATAAAGAAAAACGCTCACATGTGGACTTGCACTTTATCACACTTTTAACTTTTCAGTCTTCACCTCATAACAGACAGCCAACAGGTACAGGTGTAACATTTCTCGAAGGAAAGAAGAGAATATAAAGCAGTGCACCTTCTAACAGTTTCCCATCTGATGAGGCCACGCAACACACACCGGAAGTTAAACCTACACAAATGTTGTAGTGAGGCCCCTTTTATACATCATACACAACAATATGTTTAAGAAAATCATTAAAAAAACAACAGAACATAAAGCAGAAGTGTTTTAAATCAGCCTTGCACAGATCTGAGAGTCCTGCGTTACTGCGCAGTGCTACAAAAACTAAACACGTGAAGGATAAGGATTTGTGCAAATAAAACAAAACAAAAGTGAAGAGATACAGCATTAGAAGGATGTCCGCACTGTTCATCATGTAGAGCAGGAATCTGAAATGCTTACACCATGAACACTATTCCAATGTTTATCATTCATGATCATAGAATATGATGAAAAGTGCTACAAAGTTCACTTTTATAAAAAGATAAAAATCAGAGACTCCACGCTGTCGTTGTGATGGACGTTTCATGAGCTCAGAGCGATTCGTCTGAAAGGTCCACCTTACACAAATCTTTAGTAGATTTAACTTGAACTCCAGCACTCAGAAACGTCACGTGCGTTAGACTGCTTTCACACAGTGCTTATGTCTAACCTCAAATGGAGCTGCCTTTAACAGTGCTGATGTCACTCAGGCGACGCTTCCAAACTGCTCATCATCCTGAGATCAGGAGTTTGAACCCCGATCAAGTCATGATGAGAAGAACGAACACGGAGGACAAAGTGCTGGTGAAAAGTGCCGAGTCTTCCCAGTGAGTGAATATGAGCAGATTTGTATGGAAAAAAGATCCTTTACATTTTCACCTGCGCACCACAAAGTCTCACAGGTGCACGAGAAAGTACTGAATTTTTAGTTTGCTTTCTCATATCCCTTTAGGGACTCCATAGTTTTACGACGTGCCAAAGGGAAAAGAGTATTTCCCTGACGATATTCCGATTAACAAGTGGACGGGAAAGCCTCCACCATGAGCTAATCTAGGCCCTGCTGTAGGGTGCAAATACTGTTAAAGTCCACTTCAAACACAACGGAAGCTTTTGGAGAAAATCTTTTTCAGACATGTGACCTTGCTGTGACCTTGAGCCTGTTTGGATTGTTCCCCAAATCTGATCAGTTCATCTGCTGACTACAGAGATCACTCCATATCAAACCTCAAACAATCGATTCCCGAGGCAGGAAGAGAAGCTCAGATGGACAGACAACCTGAAAGCACCACGTGGGGCGAGTTTCTGTCTCTAAAGCTACCCACACCTTCATCCTCCTTCTCATCATCCTCATCAGGGCTCGGCTTGATAACTAACTCATGTTAGCTACGTTTGGAAAGAGCGTCGTTGTGAAAGCTACATGATGTGATCAACACAAAGCCCCCAACACTTCAGCATGTGTGAAAGCAGCCTTAGTGTCGTTAATAACGCTGAAAGACACCAGATCTCACCTCGAGTCCTTTTTACACAACAGCGTGATCTGTATTTTCCCTCGTAACATTTTCTGAAATGATCTGGAAATGAGCATCACAGCGTTTCCAGAGCTGGTGAAGTCTTACTGGACTTTGGAGAGTTTGATTATTACACTGCTACGTTTCCGTCCCCGCATCACTCTTAAGATAAACACATGATGAAGCGGATTTAAAGCTTTTTTTTTTTTTTTTTAATAAACAAAAAAACAGCTCAGATTCAGTGATGCAGAGAAGGAATTTAATAAGTTTGATATGTACTCCTGTACATTTCCGAATGTTCGGCAAGAATAAAAACCGGAACACTCCACAGAGCTGGACCTCAGATATACGACGGGCCTGACTTGTGGAACAGATACGGCCCCTGAGCTAACTTCTTCCTCTGGCCGATCCTCAGTCTGCACTTGTTGATGCAGGCTTTCTTCAGCTTGGCCGATTCCACCGGCGTCCATCCATCCAGCGTGGAACACCGCAGAACGTACGCTGTGAGGGAGTTACAACAATTTTATTAATTACACAATTATCACACCATTCTGGTCTGATTGTTTCCAAAAAAGTCTACACTTACACTTCATGAGATCTTTCAATCTTTCTGATTGGTCAGAAGGTGTTGATGAATTCTCTCTAACAGCAGTGCAGCTTTATATTAATCATTAATGCACTTGCTCTGATATGTTATTGTTTCCATAGTAACAGCTCATTCACAGGGACTTGAGTAAGTGAGTGAAAGCGTGTGTAATCGTGAATGTGTGAAGTTGTCTGTAAGGAAGTGTTTCTGTATGATGTATGGAAGGAGTCTCCAGTGTCAGCTGGAACGGTTTTCCTGCATCTTCAGCACAGAGGAGTTTACACGTCTTTATCCGGCACAGGACAAGCTGCTTTTTTTTTTTTTAAATCTTATTAAGGGGCAGCTCACCCTTCCCAGAATCCTCTGCATCGAGTAGCGAGACGCCTTATTTAAGGGTCGCAATATTGCAAAAACAACCTAGGTGATCCTAGGCCACTGATCTTACATCATAACCTGAAATCAAAGATACTTTGTGAAGTTATCCATGCTTTAAATTCTTCTGACCGATCAATCCGTGTTCGTACGCTTATTCTGTATGTAATGGATCAGAAACAGCCTCGGCCGTCTCGCACACGGCCATAAAGGAAAGACCAGAATGGCGTCTTTTGTCCAAAGCTTCCGCGTACGACACGTGACTGAAGATGATACTGGAGATGGGTTCTGAAGGATCGGTAACAGTGAGATTGTGGAGGATTGCTGCACAGAGAGCTAGCGTAGCGCTCACGGATTCACAAAAACAACACAGTGGATTCTGGGACAAGCGAGCTGGTGTCGTATTCACTTGGAGAGAGAGAGAGAATAAAGAGCGGCCGGTGAGGGAACGACCATTTATAGCTGCTACGACGTAAATGAGAACACCAACATTAAATGTAACGATAAACAGATAAAAATAATGATGTTCCTTAATAAATATAAATGATAGTCTGTACATTCTGTTGTGTGAGAGGAATAAACCACTTCACGACGTGCTATTAGAGGAAAATAATCAGCTTTACCGCAATAACTGTAACTCATCACCTCGAACACACCATCCTGACATGTTTTACTCCTCTTTCTGTTTATAGTTACAATTCTATGCAAAGTTTAGTCCCCCTCACAAATGCACTTATTTTGCAAGAAAAACCTAAGAAGAAGAAGAAGAAGAAACACAAACTGCTGTAGTAACCATTTTAAAAAGTTACTTTAGACCTGATTGACTTAAAATACTGAAGAAAAACAATATCAAAACATTTAAACGATTTAAAAGAATCTTTCTACTCCTTCTCCAGAGCGCCATTTAAACCTTTATCTGTGTTTATTAAAAAATTCGTTTTCTTTAAACCCATGTATTATCAGACTACATGCAGCTGCACTGCTGCGGCGCGCCTCCTCCTGACCAATCATTACATTTACATTTACATCATTTGGCAGACGTCCTTATCCAGAGCGACTTACAGTTATCTCATTTATACATCTGAGCAGTTGAGGGTTACGGGCCTGGCAGCTTGGCCGTGCTGGGATCTGAACTTTGACCTCCGATCTGTAGTCCAACATCTTAACCCCTGAGTTACCCCTGCCCACAATCAGAACTCAAGAGTGCAGACGAAATACTTACATATAATCCCGTCAACTTTTCTTCTGTCCAGGATTTTCTTCCCATCCGGCACTTTGCCCCTTTTCCCGAAAGCCACGGCTCCAATGAGGTCCTCCTCGGTGAAGAAGTGTTCGAACAGCAGGTGGAAGAGCCGCATGCTGTCCTGGCGGGACTCCTGGTGAATACAGGCCAGTTTATACGGCGGCAGGAAGAGTCCGGACCCGGGAAACAGCTCCTGTTCTCCAGGACGCGGAGGGCTGTGAACCTGCACGCGGGTCTGCTCGCGGAACCTGATGACCCGCGAGATGACGGCCTGGAGGTTCCGTAATGTCACAGGATCTGTCCGATTAAAAAAAAAAGAAAAATTATGACGAAGACATAATAAAATAAAACGTACATACCTCTCAGGGTCATGAACAATTAATTTATTTAGCGAATTACACGACATGAAAGAAAGGTCACATCAGTCTCACCCACGCTGGTGATGTACTCCTCCAGCTGCTTTCTCTCTTCGGAATGACTCTCGGCGTTCAGACAGAGCTCCGACGTGGACGGCCAGAACGGTTCCTCGGAGTTCAGGCATCCTGCGATGAAGTTTAACAACTCAATTCAGCTCGTGCTGTAATTACAGCCAACAATATTACTGTGTGAAGTTTAAATATGAATTCGGTGTTGCTGAAACATGTGCATGTGAAATGAGACAGGGTTGTTTTTAATTTTTGTTTAATCCAATTACTCCACCACGTCCTTACTGTTACACAGCACTCGCACCAAATACACGTTAGATAGCGTACTAGGGTATGGGTATACACAGAGTGTAAAAAAAAAAAACATTTTCAACAAAGAAATTGGAAATGTTTTATTTGCAATTATGCAAAGCTTCATCCAAATTATTTCCCCTATAAATACAACAAGCTAAAGATCACAGCAAGTACAACAAAAATATAACAGAAAAGTCTTGCACAACTAACCCTGAGAGGCATTCAGGACGTTTACGCGGTCTTCTTTTCAACCTGGAAACATCATCAAAATCATATTTTACCCACACAATACATCGGCACAAAATGTAAACTGAAAATATTCATGTGAAAGATACAGTCTTGATTAGGAAGACGCTAAGATCCACTCACCGTTTCTTATCTCGCATCCCGTCGTTATAAAGGAAGTCGTCCGTTTTTCATCTGGAGTAAAATAAAAAAAATAAAAAAAAACCGTCCATAGAGCGTCTCGAGAAAAAAAATCCATCGTTTTACAGAGGGAAAGTTTAATAAGTTTAATCACTTTAATGAGAGCCAAGTCGACCTGGGTTTTTTTTGTTTGTTTGTTTGTTTTTTAGAATTTTTTTTAACTGCTTGAGATTCAGCAGCAGGTCTTCTTCATGCTCTCAGTTTCAGGAACGATTAGATTTGCTGAAGCATTTAATAGATTTAAATATATAAAAAGACATTTCTAAATGTAAATCGCATGCGTATGAATGATCTCGCCTATCGGAACATACATTTGCGTGTATAAGAAATTATAACGTATGCAACGAGAAATAATGCTGTCTGGAGATTCAGCTGTTAAAATATGTAAAATAAGTAACACAAGGGGGAAAATAATGACCCTTAATTTCTTAAAAAAACGTAACATTAGGTTCTGTTGGAAAGTCACGAAGTGCTTATTAAATTAAAATAATGCTGACGGATCATCTTCGTGTCTAAGATCATGGACTGAAGGAGGCATTAATTATAGTTTCCATGTGAGAACCTGAGGTGTTTTCCTCACTGTGTGTGTTTTTGGACATGCATCACAATAATCTTTAAAAAAACAAAAAAACAAAACAATCAATCAGAATTGTCGTGATGGTAAATGTGACTATCTGCACTACACTGGTTTGCGCGATGAAACGTTTTAACCGTACATAAACACATCATGGAGAGCTGTCAAAACACCAGAGATGGGAATCACCAGGGATCGGCTGATATATCATCACGATACCCAGCTACTGATTTGTATTGCGAATGCTTAAGTATCCTGACTCGAAATTACAATTATTTTTTGTTATAATTTGAACACCTCAAACCACTGGATTGTCATTTTTAAGCCAAGTTAGCAAATAAATCACTTCCACACAGTGCTGCCTGCCCACGTGTGTACAGTTTAGACCACGTCACCTGTAGGATTATAGAGGAATGACGACGCTTAACGTCACCAGCTCACATTAAAAAATTATATAAATGTTTTGGTTTTTTTTTTTTTTACATTTTTTTAATTATGATTTTGGAGTCACTGTGGCCGATACATGAATCGATCAGCACATAAAAGACTTTGTGACACACAACTGAATCAATTTTCCCTCAACTCTAGGAAAGACGGGTTTGAAGGTGTAATAATCGATTTTTTTTATTTCCTACCACCGTAAATAACCTGGAAATGATGTAGGACTCAATAAACATATAATAAAATATAACTCTATAAAAGTTCAGTCCAATTGTAATATACGCCTGAGAAAGGCCTTGTGATAAACTTTTACACGGCAGCCTGCTTGTCTGCCAGTCATTTATAGATACCTTATCGACACTCCCCTGCCTCTCGCCCCACCCCTTGCCCCGCCCCATTTCAGTCTGAAATCTCAGTGTAAATCCTCATGACAGAGAAAAGCAGCACCGTGGAGGTACATCTGACCGTTCTCATAACAGTCCGAGCTGAATGCTGTGTGTGTTTATAGTCTTAACTTCTCTCTCAAGCAGCTGATCAGCTGATTGTGACTGACACCAGGACGCTCCTCGCTAATGCTAACGCTAATTGAACCATGCTAGGCTCTAGGGGGCGGAGCTTTGGGTGCATGGGTGTGAATGGGATGAGCACAAGGAGTTTAAAAAACCGTAAAAATAAAAGTAAATAAAAATAAAATAGTTTTTTGTGTAGAAATGGTGCTGTAAAACATGTCAAATTGTTCCTTTCAGACATGGAGTCACTTTGCTTTAAGAAAAGCTGGACATCTGTGATGACCTTCAGGACCGTGTAAAGTACCCGGCACTACTTGTTACTGCACCGCTGCAGTGTGTGAAGGTTAATAACACAAAAGACCAACAGCTTTAGGAAGCTTTCCTCTCTCACTTGTCTCATCTGAACACTGTCACCGTTCCTGTGAAACGCCTGCAAATTTATATTTCTGCTTTAAAGAGGTAAAATTTGAATGTTTAAGAAAACCAGCTCATCAGCTGAATCACTTCAGCTCAGTCTGAGAGCCTGAGTTTGGAGTAAACAAACTTTCTTTTTATTTTATTATAATTCACTCTCAATAAAAACAGTATTGAAATGTGTCCCATTGCAACCAAATTTCTTCCAAACCTTCCACCATGTTGTGATAAAGGGTTCGTTTAAACCTTCCCTGGAGGCACGAGTTGGAAAACACTTAACTTAAATAGCCACTCAGATGAGTCATTTGAGTGAATCACTGAAATGATTCATTCAAATAGTCACTCAAATGAATCATTCAAATCATCATGCAAATGGTTCTCTACATTGAATATTTAACAAACTGAACAAATGGCCAATCAAATGACCATTTAAAGGAACACTCACTCAATCAAAACACATACATAAGTGAATCAATTACACAAATCACTAAAATTACTACTCAAAAGAATCACTCAGATTAATCACATTCAGTCGTTATGTTTTCCTAAGATATTTGATTCAATTTAGTCTTGGCCAATTCCCACCCATCAGTCAGTTCTCCCAATCGCATGATGGCTACCAACCCAGGGAGGGCGGGGGCCGCCGCGTGCTTCCACCGAGGCACGTGAAGCCAGCCGACTGCATCTTTCTGAACTGCTGCTCATGCAACGTCAGGGCGGACTAACACCCTCGGAGGAAAGCGCTACCCGCCCACCTCCTTGTGCGTCAGCTCACAGATGCCCATGTGTGGCGAGTATCACTTATGACTGACAGGTGAAAGAGAGAACACCACCCCTCCCTCCCCTAAGAGCACAGGCCTATTTTGCTCTCTTAAGCTTCCAGGAAGCAGCATTGGAAATTTGAACTCATGCTCCCAGGAGCTGGAGAATTTCAGAACCTTGTCTAGGGTATAAAATGTCTTTACCTGTATCAACTTTGGGCTCAACGCTGAGACTCTGTGCTGCCAAAATGTCCATTTCGGGGTGACCTACACCTGAGGGATCCTCAAAGGGCAGGCTGAAATCCCCGTTAGGAAGCACTTCCACCATGTCGCTCCTTCCTGGCTGGCTCAGAGACGGCGTGCTCTGACTGGCTCCCGGATTCACATGAGAGTTCGTGTGTGTTCTGCTTTGAGAGCCGCTTATCGGCGTGTGCATGGGTTTGGTCACAGACAAGGAGGAGTTCTGCAGCGGTGAGGAGGACACACCCACCAGATCACCATCCTCCAATAGCTGTGGATTGTGCGGTGCTGAAGATCTGGATGAAGGTCTGATCTGAGATGCGGGTCTGGGTGACTGGGAGATGCTACAAGATGGAGCGCCCTCCGAGGCGGCTTGTGCTTGCGCATTAGCCACTGTGTAATAGTCTTCGGCTCGCTCTTGCTTGATTTTCTTTGCGCCTGGATCAGCAGAGTCGTCCGAGCTCGCCCCCTTAGTGCTACGTTTTCTGTGTAAAACCCTGGGCTCTGAATCGCCCTCTTCATCAGTGGCTGAGGACTCACACACGATGTCAAAGAGGTGCTCCTCAGTGTTGTCGTCCATCTCAGACGGCTCGCTGCAGTTGGAGAAGTCGTACGAGTCTCGGGTCTGGTTTGAGTCTCCTTTGCTCGTTTTGGCGGCACCGCTCAAGAACCTCGGCCCTGAGCCGCTCTGCATGGCCACCGCTCCCTGCATCAGAGATTCAGTACTGATCCCTCGGCCGCTTCGCTCACAACACATGCGATCCTTGTGGGCCGTTTTACATGAGGACGTTAACGGCCAGTGGTAGGCGTGGCCGGCGTTGCAGCCCCAAAGCGCGGTGAGGTTTCCGTGAGCTCCCTCCGTCAGCAAGTGCTTCAAGCTTGGGATCAGCGTGCAGATCGTTCCGTGACTGTGTGCCCATTTCACCAGCTTAGATAAACTATCAGCCGAGGTGTGTAAGCAGTCCCCCATGATCAGCGTCCTCACCTGAGAACATGCAGAATCAGAGTAAATCAGATAAAAACAGCACTCGGGAATCTAGGAGGAGTTTCCTTGGGAGGCTGCACAGTGCTGTTGAATGTGCGAGGAACCAGCTAATGCTCTAATCAATGCAACCACCAAATAAAGATTAATAATAATAATAATAATAATAATAATAATAATAATAATAAATATAAAATGTGTTTTGTGTTTTGTGTTTTTCAGCTCCCAAAGGACTCACTGTATTCACATACACAATTTATTAATTAGAAATAGTTTGTAACATTATGAACTTTGATTCTTGTTCTTTGCATACCAATAGCTGCATTTTTTTAATGAAAAAAAGTTCTTAACCTTTTAATTACCAGAATAACACTATACTTGCCTTGTATTTCATTTTATAAAATCTATTAAAAAAAAAAAGAGATAATTGTTAAATCAGCAAGGCACTAAAGTTCGTTGTTTTTATTTTATATTACACAGCAAGACTAACATTACTGCCTACATCTAGAAACAAGAAAGGGGGGGTAAAATAGCTCATGTATGATTCATGCGAGTCGACTCAGCTAAAGGAACCGACTCAAAGAGTCGACTCGTTCGCGAAGGACGGAAAACAGATGCAAATCTGACCAATTAGTTACACTACACCCAATACACAGTGGCTTTATCAAGGTTTATAACTTTATCTTGTGGATTTTTTTTGTAGACTGTCTAGCACATAACCGTGCATTCTGTATATAACTATCTTAGATCTACCTGCTCTATAGCACTGATTCATTTATCCAGCTAGCGTCATACTGAGGAAGTTCATAACTATTTGACGATAAAGTTAAACGACTTCTTGTCAATTACCTTTGGCCAAAGTGCAACCTAACAAGAAGAAGTCGTGTCTTTACTCTAACCTGAGGCATAAACTGTGACTGAGGTAGCGCTACCTGACCAGCTTAGCAAAAGTGCTAACTACAAGAGCTAAGCTAGCTATCGCTAATATATCGTCAAAATGAAGACTATTAAATGGTGTTATTAATATAAACACAGAGTCCAGTGCAGCAGAATAACGCCAGCTAGCTGGACAGGGAAGCTAGCCGGCTAATTCGCTAATACGGGTTAACAAAGAGCGCTAGCATCAGAGCTAATGGAAATATTTAGCTTCACACAGGAGATTAAACAGAGACAGAGCTCACCTGAGGTGATGTGGAAAATCTTCTGGAATGTCAGTTACCATTTAATTCCTACTCATCGTCGGTTTATATAGTTATTATTTATATAATATATAATATATATATTATACATATATTTTACATGACGGACGTATTTATTGAAAACAAAAATGGATTCTTTAGTTCTTTTATTCAGGATGAGACGTTAACTGAACGTCACTTCCGGCCACGAACCGCCGTGACGTCGATCAATTGTCAATTCTTTAAAAAGGAAATTCTCACAACATTAACAACAGTTAATGACATGATAAGTGATTATTTTAACATTATATGTACACTTTATAAGATATTAAAGTAAATTAAAAAATAATAATTATGGCCGAACCCCAAACGACTTCCTGTTCCTAGACGCTTGCTTGGTATATGATGTCTAACACCCTCAGTAGTGCACTGCATGTGTCCAGTAAAGGGTGATTTGGAATTTAACAGGTATCACGTGACCATGTAGGACCCTAAAACACTGTCCAATGCTGCACTAGACACTTTACGTTAACAGGATGCTGAATTTATTACTGCAACAGACCCTGAACACTAAACACAGTGTACACTCCATGTCTGTGTCCGGGACTTCTCTCACACTGGAGAGGTGTGTGTGTGTGGTCACTTGATGTAGTCTTGTACACTGTTGTGTTGTCCCATGGTCCTGGAGAACACCACTATGCTCTATTATACACACACTATATAGAGGAAGTGTTGGTCCAAGTACTTTAGAAAGAATTAGGTCTTCAGTTGTTACTGAAGACACTCGGTGACTCAGCTGGTCAGACATCTAAGGGAAGTTCGTCCCACCATCTTGGCGAAAGAGAGAAGAGTGTAGATGCAGGTCTTCCTTGTACCCTAAGAGATGGTGGTTCCAGTAGAGCCGAGCTAGAGGATCAGAGGGAGCGTGATGCAGTGCAGGGTGTGAAGAGGGCTCTAACGTAGGACAGTGATGGTCTGTTTCTGGGGCTGTAGGCGAAAATCAGTGTTTTGAATCTGATGCAGCAGCTAAAGGAAGCCAGTGGAGGAGTGCGGCAGTGGTGTGGTGTGGGAGAACTCGAGAAGGTTGAAAACACCGCGGCATTCTGGATCAGTTGAATGGAGCTCGGAGGCAGAGCTGGAGGAGGGAGTTTCAGAAGTCTAGTCTTGAGATTGCAAGAAACTGAACCAGTACTGGAGTGGCCTGTGTGCAGAGAGATGGACAAATCCTTCTGATGTTGAAAAGGAGAAATCAACACAATTGAGAAAGATTAGCAATACGAGAGGAAAAGGACAGGTGATTGTCATTGGTCATGCCAAGGTCACGACCAAAGGAGAGATTAGAGAGTTGTTTAGTGACATCACCAGATCCTGATGTGGGGATGAAGAGTGGTTCAGTTTCACTGGTGTTGAGTTTCAGCTGATGATCTGCAATCCATGATGTCTGTAAGATATGTGGAGATCCTAGCAGAAACCTGAGAGGATGAGGGAGGTAAGGAGAGGGTTAGTTGAGTGTCACCTGTATATCAGAGGTAAGAGAACCCACAAGGGGATATGACGTGTATAGAGGGAGAACAGAAGGGGACCAAGAACCGAGTCCTGAGGGACACCAGTGGAGCATCTTCATGGAGCAGATCTTTATCTTCTCCATGTCACCTGCTATGAGGGACCTTCTAGGTAAGAAACAAGCCATTTCCATGCTGATCTACAAATTCCGAGTTTCGTGAGGATGGACAAGAGAGTCATTCAGGGGCAGAGTGGAAATCGAGCAGACCGGGCATATTCCTGGTAGGCTGACGTATTTTGTGGGCCGGTACATCCTTTTTTATGTTTGTTCATAGTTCAGTGGTCCACTGGGCTCAGGCTGCACCATCACATATTTACTGTCGTGTAAGTGAATGAAAGATGACTGAAAAGGATACAGGAGGCATGGAGAAATTACACCAGAAACAGAAACAGGCACTTCATGCAGACGCTGATAAACATGCCAAACTTCTTGCCACATTTACAGCAGAAGGACCTTCACCTGGTGATACTGGTGCTGTCAGCAATACCACCAACCCTGGTACAAACACACTCTGTGAGGAAGAGCATACGGAGGGATGAGCTAATGAGTGTAGAACCTGCAGTAAGCAGAGCTGCTTTCAGAACATGTGTCATAAGTCAAGGAACCCAATAATCCCTTCATAAAACTGCATCAAAACACAAGTGGTGATCAACTACCTGCTGGTAAAGTTATGGTGATGACACTGCAATCAAAATAGTTCCGCACCTCTGATCTACAGCTCTGTGTTTGGCTTGTTATGGTTGTAGTTAGATACTAGTGATGGGTCGTTCTTGAACGATTCGTTCATTTTGAACGAATCTTTAATGTGGCTCGGGAAGAACGAGTCGTCTCGTACGAGTGATTCGTTCAGTCGCGCATGCGCATTTGCGCATTTAATGCAGCCTGA
>JAQLOM010000009.1:19873014-19883492 GCA_030068315.1 Chrysichthys thysi | reverse complement strand
TGTGTGTGTGTGTGTGTGTGTGTGTGTGTGTGAGAGAGAGAGAGAGAGAGAGAGAGAGAGAGAGAGAGAGAGAGAACGTGTGTGTGTACATGTGTATAAACACACACCGGTATTTTTGCTGTGGTGAGGAAAGGCTGATGTATAATGTGACGTTAGGTGATGAGCGTTAGCGTTCCACAGGACGACGGTTCTACATGATCCGTTACTGAGAGACGGATCACTACGGCTCACCTCACAGCTCAGAACACCACCAACACCAAGACGATCAATAAACCCGGAAAGAAGGACAATTTTAGTCTTCTAGCACAGAGGGGGAAATCTATCTATCTATCGATCGATCGATCGCAGACAGACACACACAGTCCCCTGAACAGGATCATGAATCAAGACTCTAATGGCTTTAAGAGGCCAGAAATTTACATCACGTTACTGTTGTTATTATTTCAGGTTTATTTCTATTCACTCGCTGTTTTCTCGTCACTCTTTAGTTCGGTGTTGAATTTCAAAACAGACACACAAACAAAAAAACCAAGTGGTGTTTAAAGGAAGTAAACATCAGCTGATGGATGACCACAAAGGGTGGTTGTTTTTAAGATGAACAAAAAACCATGACTGAATAAAGGGAAGAAGGAGAGAAAACAGGAATAAAAGAAATAAGGTCAAGAAAGAGTGCCAAGGGAAAAAATGTTTATGTATTTAAAGTATTTAATTTGTTTAAAAAAAAAAAAAACACAATTAGAGAAAATGGTGCCTCTCACTTTCTCAGAGTGGGCGTGTCCTCCGTGTGTGTGACTCTCAGTGGGCGTGTCCCTGTCCTGTGTTCCTGTAGGTGTATTTCGGAACGTCACACCCTCGCTCCTACATCTCTGCGAACGTGACGGGGATCAAGTGCGTGACGGGAATGTCGTGTCTGATGAGGAAGGACGTCCTGGACCAGGCCGGAGGTCTCATCGCGTTCGCCCAGTACATCGCCGAGGACTACTTCATGGCCAAAGCCATCGCCGACAGGTCCCATTGCTTTATTCTGGCTTTGAAGCCCTCATGTTTTTGTTTGTTCTTTGAAATCGGTCCACGATAAGTTTCCTGATGACGTCATTTCCTGCCGTCATACCTCACCGCTCCATGTGGGAAAATGAACTCTCTTCTCTTTCAGAGGATGGAAATTTTCCATGGCGACGCAGGTAGCCATGCAGAACTCCGGCTCGTATTCCGTCGCTCAGTTCCAGTCACGCATGATCAGGTACGGCATCTCTGCTTCTGCCGCTCGCCCGTCCTTGTCACCGTGTTAACACTCGCAGCACCGTGTAAAAACTTCACGCTCCGCTCCTCCTCCTTTAGTTCCCTACGGAACTATCAGCACTTATTTCATTACACACCGCTGTTGAGCAGCTTTCACACATTTAGTAGTAGTATTTTTATCATTTTATTTTTAAGGGGCTTTTTTATTAATGTTAATCATTTTTATTTGCATAATTTGGGGGTGGAGCTAAGCCTCACATCAGTGTGTGATGCCATTAAATAAGGCTAAATAAATCCCACGTGCTGTTATACGTGACATTGTGACTTCAGACATCACACTGCGGACTAAACTAGCCAGACGTCGTAACCGAGTGCGTGCGGATGATGGTTGTCATGGTAATCCTGTAACGTATGTATTTTAAGAGGTTTTTATTACATCAGTGGGGAAAATAATGAGACTGAGATTCCCTGCAAGTAACGTGAGCTAGATTAGAAGTTAGCTAAGCGACTAGCTATTTTAGCGACGTTAGTGATGTTTAGATGGCAATTTGCATATTCATACAGATTCATATATAAAAAAATCCCTACACTTTCAGACGTTCTTGTTATCAGCCACAAAAATGATCCATGCATTGTTTATTAATTTATTTAAAAAATTGGCTTAAAATTAATATATCTATCTATCTAGTCCTGTCTAATGATCTTAATAATTATGAATTATATAATTGTTTCATTACATGTTTTTTTTTTTTTTTTGGCATTTATTCAGCCTTTTTTTGTGTGTGAGAGATTTTATTTTTACCTTTTAAAAAAAAAAAAAAAAAAAAAAAAAAACAGCTGCAGAATAATTGAGTTATTGTTCATTTATTATCTAAATAAATCAGTAACCCGTCAGGCCGTAGCTTTCTCTCACACACGCAACACCGCACACACCGGGTGAATCGTCACCGTTTGGATTTCTCGCTTCTTTGTGGCTTCGTAGCTAAATCACTCAGGACGGATGGAAATGAAAATGTTCCTGAAATCATTGTCACAGTCATGTTGAATATGAATCTAAAGATGATTTCCTTGCTCCTGATTGGCTGAAGCCTCGATGACCCAGTGTTTGCTAGCATTAATGCTAACATGCATTAATACGATTCCGACAGTAAGAGTAAAGTGACGGTGGGAGTGTGAAACAGTTGTGAAGCTGTATCTGTGTGGTTGCTGCAGGTGGGCGAAGCTGCGCATCAACATGCTCCCCGCCACCGTCATCGAGCCCATCTCCGAGTGCTTCGTGGCGAGTCTGATCATCGGCTGGGCGGCGCATCACATGTTCCACTGGGACATCATGGTCTTCTTCATGTGCCACTGTCTCGCCTGGTTCATCGCCGACTACGTCCAGCTCCGAGGAGTCCAGGTAACCACTCTATAAACACACGCGCTCTCCACACACACACACACACACACACACACACACACACACACACACACACACGTGCTCTCTATACACACGCTTCCTTCCTATAGACCCTTAACAGGTGTGTAAACGTGTAAATGTGCGTGTTGGAGTCGCGATGCGCTCCTTACGTATTAAAACGCAGCTCATGGTAAAGGTTTTAATTAATTAAATTATTTATAATTGTGAAGAAGGACTGACGTTGATCTTCCATTCTGAGGCAGATGCAGGACAGGAAGTGACCTGAGTGAAGTCACGTTCACCAGATGTTCATGATCGTTCAGGACGAAAAGGGGGAAATAAACCGTTTAATATCAGCAGTGGATAACGCCAGCGTTTTGTTACTTTCAACAATTGGATTTTGGAATCTTGGGAATACATGGAACTCGGAGTGCCTTTACTGCATGCACACACACACACACACACACACCTGCATCTCTTACATGATGATGTGAGATGGAAGTAATTGTAAACATGTAAACGAGACAAGCAGCCACATTGAACAGCTGTCCAGACTCGTGCATCTCGTTGTCATGGTAACGCTGACACTAAACCCCACCCCAACGTTTACGGGACTTTGGGTCGCATTTCACCTAACGTACAGATAAACACAGATTATAGAGCGTCAATGTTTAGGATCCTTATAAACCGACTGGAAATATGGGGTGATAAATTAATTGGGTCTTGATTTAAAAACTCGTTCTTCTATTGAGATTTATTAAACAAGGAAAAATGCCAAATCTGAGTCCTAATCATTTGGTGAAATCAAAAACGCAAAACGATCCAAGTTCATTTTATTCCTGAACACACCACACACCCATGTAAATCACTGCAAATAAAACACTGATGACGTGATGACGCTGAAACACTGTAGAGAAGCACGCCCAAGCTGTACATTCTCATCCAGGAAAACGAGCCGTTTAGCATGGAAGAAAAGTTCACCGTTTAATTTGGCTTCATAGATTTAAATGAGCCTCGTTTGGGGGCGGAGCTATGTCTCATTTAAAGTGTTTGACGTCATTAAATAAGCTTCGGTAAGTCCGCTTTTCAGATGATGATCTTAGCTAACTGTCATTAGCGATGAAGAGAGATGATGGTTTTCATGTTGACTTCCTGGGATCCTCGTGTGAGAGCGAGCTAGGAGTGAATTTGAATATTTATACCCATTCAGAGATCCCACTTTAACTGGAAATGTGAACGGCGTGTGGTTCGGCATGTTAGGAAAGGTAAAGGTGAAAGTCGCTGACCTGTCCGCATCACACTTGCCTTATGTTTGTCGTTCCTCAGGGCGGCCCTCCGTCGTTCTCCAAGCTGGACTACGCCGTGGCCTGGTTCATCCGGGAGTCCATGACCATCCAGATCTTCCTCTCGGCTCTGTGGGATCCCACCATCAGCTGGAGGACGGGGCGCTACCGGCTGCGCTGCGGCGGCACGGCCGAGGAAATACTGGACGTATAGAGAAGAGAAAAGAAATGGAGAGAGAGAAAAGAAAAGCACCTTGAAGCAGCGGACAAAACTTGTGACAAAACAGGAAGAGGAGGAGAAGTGGGTGGGGACAGAACATGCAGAAATAACTGCTCATAATCATTTCAGATTGACGTGTGAGTTTTAAGAAGTGAATCAGGTTTTGTTTTTTTAAGATTTTAAGACCCTGTGTGTGTGTGTGTGTGTGTGTGCGCGTGCGTCCGTCCGTCTGTCTGTGCGTCCATCTGTGTGTGTGTTGCTGGGCGTGTAGTCGAGTGTAATGGAGTATTTATGTTCCTGGTGCTTTTGCAGGCCTCGTGATTTCGGAGGCTTTTGAGTCCCAAAATGATGAGCCAATAAGGAGCGCTGTAGCAGAGGAGGCAGAGGGTGTGGCTTAACGTCGTTCAGTGGATTTTCTAAAATGAGTTTTATTTCTATTTTTTACATCCTGTGGTTCTGCACGTGCTGGGACGTGGTTTATATCCGGAAAGGTGATTTAAAGTAGAGATCATTCGATACTGAGTCTGGCAGCGCTCCCATATTGTTTAAAAAAACAAAAAAAAACACAACCTACGATCCTAGCTACATGGCGCACACACCTGGTTTATGTTAGCTATCTGGACAAAACGTCACGATTAACGATCAGAGCAGGTCTCTGAGCGATCGATCCTCAGCAGTGGACTCGTTTTCATATCGGCGAGTTCCAGGAAAACCTTCTGAAAACACTAATCAGTGTGAAGCGCTAGTTTAGCGGATCATCACGCTAGCGAGGGAGTTTTGCCTTTCATGTGGTGGTGGTTTATTTCTGTTTTGTTTTTTTTCCTCCACAGACATCTCTGTTGCCTTTTTTCTTTGTCTCTCTTATTTTTTTTTTTTTTAAATATTTAATGACCGAACGTGTAAAATCTGATCCTCTAAAAACAGCAAGATGTTCAATCCGTCACATGGAATGAGCTCAGTCAGTATTAGTGTGAGATTTCAGTTATGGTTTAAATCCTCCAATCAGCAAACCCTCCCCAGCACCTGGAGAGATGAGAGCTGATTTATTTATTTATTTCTGCCACTAGGATTTTCATCTTGTACGTCGGACATCAAGGCTTTAAAGCTGAGCTCAGATTTCAAATTCTCGTTCACATCATTTCCTGGCTGCTGATTGGCTGAAAATTTAATGACTGAGCACTGCGTTAATCTGAAACGGAATTTTCAGCAGCATTTCAAATTAAACTTTGACCCGAATTCGGTTCTGAAGCCGTAAACGTGGAGTGAAGTCAGAATCACAAGGACGTGTCGGACATTCGAAAGAGAAACAAACAACGCATCGCTTAAAGTTCAGGTTCAAAAATGACAATCGGTTCCAAAAAGTCATTTCCAGATATTAGAAACGGAAGAAAAGAAAGGCTTTAATTCAAGTTTTTAAAAAATTCTTTCGATATTTTTTTGGGGGGGGAAAACATTTAAAAACACACCAAAGTTTTGGATATTTAAGGGGAAAAAATTGGTTCTGATTTATTAAAATAAAAATTCAGGTTGAATATTAGTTTTAATTTAAATATAAATGATCAGGTTTTTTTAAAGCCTTTAGATATTAATAAACGGATTAGAAAACGGTGCTTTAGATCGACATGGCAGTAAAAAAAAAAAATCATGGAAAAAAAAAAAGACTGATTTAATTTCACTCCAGATTTTTTATTTTATTTTAAGTGGCGCTGGAAAGGGATTCAAAGTTACAAAATCCCAAATCCCAGTGGCATAAATATTCCATAAATGGGAATGTCATTCCGAACGGATGATTGGGGGGGGGGGTTTGCGAATTTGCCTGACGTGTGTGTGTGTGTTTCCTGACTGGAGGTGAGCCGTAACACAGTTACACATTTAACAGGATGTTGTTTTACTTTTATTTCTGGTTTTATGAAGCTGAAGATCTTCTCAGAAGGAGCGTTCCCCATCACAGACACGCCGGATACGACTCATGAAGAGCTCTCTGCCGCTCGGATCGGTCGTGTTCCGAATGAATCAACTGACTGAACTGTAAGAAGGTTAGCTCCGCCCCCTGACCACACCCGTAGCCTTATTGGCGTGGTCCGTTGCTCTCTCGCCGTGCTGACCCCTTCACGACATGACGCACATTCCTCTACCTGTGAATCCCTTTCCTTGTATTATTCGCCCCGTTGCACAGTCAGTATTCCCCCGAGACGTTCGCGGTTTACCTCACGCAAGCATTTATTTATTACTTTTTCATCCCACACCGGATACTTTATTTTATTCAACTGTATTGAATCCTGTTGCATTTCAGTGAGTGTACGCATTTCAACCAAAATTACGACGTGAGCTCTGATCTTCTGCCGGGGCGGGGGGAGGGGGGCACATCCTGTGTCGTAAACTCGGACCCGCCAAACTTTACGCACTTTTTAATCTCGGGGTGCGCTGCTACGTGTTCCAGCACAAAACCACACGCCTGAAGAGTCGTCTTTAATTCCTTTATATGAATCTGCAATGATGGGCCGCCGCCGCCACGCAGGGGTTCTGAACTCCCTGGAAGCCCCGCCCCCTCCTTCACATCTCACGTTGGTAATCTTTTGTAGCGTGAAAGATGCACCGATGTGGCGCCCTCGCGTTCTGTCGCGGTGATCAGTGTTCAAGTTCATGAACGTGAAATAAAATCTTCCAGTGTGTGTCCAGCTAGTTAACCTCTCACGCGCACGTAGCTGACGTCCAATTTATTAAGGACACGCGCAAGAGTCAAAAGCAGCACTTTTTACCCTCCGAAAAGCCGGAATACGATCTAATGGATCTCCAACCGAGTGTCAAATCTAGCAAATTTATTAAAAGTAGAATAATCAACGCTTGGTGGCGATTACAGCCTGGTTAAAATGGCGCTCACGCTCCGGTGATATTTTTCCACCAAGTGACCCAACTTCGCTCTTGTTCTGGAAATATAAACCATTCTTTCCGTTGAAGCCTCATGACTCTGAGCGAGCCGGAACAGTAAACGCAGGCACCCTGTGATGTCACACGGAAGCGTCCCGTGAAACCTCGTGTGTTCTGCTGATGGTTGGCGGCTCTGAGAGTCCGCACGCTGCTCAGGGTTTTTACAGGAAACCTTGTCCTTTCTTTTCTCCACCCCAGCTGCTTTTCTTTTCTTCTGGCTCCATGGATGTCCCTGGCCACGCCCCTGACTCCACCCCATAGCCACACCCCCTGCACTGTTGCTGACAGTATTGGACTGAAGATAGTACATTTGGCTTTTTTTCCTCGTTCACGCTACTAACTGGAACGAAACGTCACACCTTTTGCGTAAAAACCTGACGCTTCAACGCCAAATTCTGCACCTGATCCATTTCCCCTCCCTCCCCTCATTCGTTCGCCGTCGCTGCGCGTCTCCTTTCTGCCCCCTCGACGGGTAAAGGGGGATTTCCTCATGAACGTCACTCAGCAATAAAAGTCTTAATAAAAGCCCCACTCAGTTTAGTCTGTGAAACGTTACCTGCTTAGACACACGCATGTGTGTAGAAATATTACTCATATACATACATACATATATAATCTATATCTATACACACACACACAAATCAGATTTTAGCGAACATTTCAAATCTTGAGCACTCGTGTAGTTCAGCAGCCTGGAATAACAATGTACAGCTACGTTGCATGTAAATAGGTGTTAGCTGTGTGTGTGTGTGTGTGTGTGTGTGTGTGTGTGGGGCTGATAAAGCCACTGTAATGATTAGAAATATTATGACATTTTTAACTTCTGGTTCTTTACATCCTCTTCCTGAGCAAGAATATGAAGCACTGTGCATGAGAGTGTGTGTGTGTGTGTATAAAAGGAAGGAGTGTTTGACCTTTTTTTTCAGTACTGTGAGTGTGTTGTGTGGCTCACGGTGGGGAACTGGACAGCATCTTTTTTATTTTTTTTGTTTAAGTGAACGTCTGCTCAACAAAAGTGAGTGTAAAAAAAAAAAAAGGCTGGTGGTTTGGCCCACATGGCAAACCAAATTCTAAATTGGGGTCACACCCCCCCCCCCCATATTAAACTTGGCGGGTGTGGTTTGTACGCGTCCCTGTCTGGTGGCCGTGATGCCCGCTCGTGTCTGTGAGTTCGTTGTCGTGAAGTCCAGTTGTGATCCACCGTCACTTCTTTTACACCTCGATGCTGAAGACGTGTTTATGTACAGAAAGGTGTACAGTCTATTTATGAATTTTGTTTAAATGCTTAACGAAGCGTAATTTATTCTTGAGTCTGGACTTTTTTATTCTGTAGTTCCTCTCTTGTCTGCAGCGTAAAGAACTAGAACTGGCTGATTTATTATTTTTTTTAAATCTTATTTGACTTTTTTTGTCCATGTTCTTGTTTTGGGGTTTTTTTTTGTTTGTCGCTGTGTTTGTTTAGGAGGAAAAAAAAAAAAAAAACACCTTCTAAACTGCAGCAGGGAAACAGTCATTAAATTAAAGCTTTACCAAACCACAGAGTCTCGAGTCCACCTCACTGCGAGTGTGTGTGTGTGTGTGTGTGTGTGTGTGTGTGAGACTATGGTACTGAGGGCTCTTAGACTCCTAAAAGGGTTCCACTTGGAGGGTTAAGGGTTACTTGGTTCTTTAAAGGGTTCTATATGAAGGAATAAGTGTATTATGGCTCCTTACGTGGCTATACTTTGGAGGGTTGAGGGTTACTTTACTCCTAAAGGGGTTCCTCCTGGAGAACTGATGGGTTTTGACTCCTTGAAGGTTCTGCATGGATAACTAAAGGCTCCTACAAGGAGTTCCGTTTGGAGGATCGGGGATTTTATGTTCAAATAGGCGGAGGAGTCGGGGTTCTTGCAGGAGTCGGGGTTCTCGTGTTCCTAAAAGGGTTCTAATCCACCCCTTCACCAGATTGAGGAATGCACACGGCTCTTACTGCGTTCATGCAGAACATTTAGCTTCTACAATAATACCGGATCAAAATTGGGATAAACTCCAGATAGAGGTTTAAATCAGAGGTTTAAGTTTGTCACCGATTTATTAAGACGTTTAGAAATAAATCCGATCTCGTTACGTCTGCTTTACTGAGCCGGACTCATAACCTGAACGGTCACAGTGAGAGTTTTAGAAAGCAACACCGAGCACATTCTCTCGGCCTGCAGCAGAACACAAGAACGAGTGAGAGGAAGTGAAAAATTATTTTAAATGAATACTTTAAGGGAACAGGAAAATGTGTGCCAGGGAATGAAACCGTGATTAGAACGCAGCGTAAAATGATTAATAATCACTGGTGACCTTTTAGGAGCTCAGAACAGATCAGCTTCAACCTGCAGAAGCGACGCATCATTACGCTCCACCGTACGGCGGTGACTCGACTCCACTGGTTACATTTTCATTCTTTATTTATATTAACTGATAACAGCAGCTCTGCTTAGTTAAACGCATGCCTCCATTTTGTTTTGTTTTCTGGGATAACATTAACATGCTTTGAGAACATTTAGATCACATGTTTCAAGCTGGTCCATAAAAGGGCCGCTGTGGGTGCAGGTTTTCATTCCAACCAATCAGGAGCCACACCGGATTACACCTGGTTAATCAGTTGAGATCAGCTTTCAGTTAACTCAGGTGTGAGTTGGGCGTGGTTGGAATGAAAACCCGCACGGCCCTTTTATGGAACGGCTTGACACCCCCGGTTTAGATGTTAAGTGCTGATGTGTATCCAAACTTCTAGTGACATCAGATAGACATAAGGGGTGTGTGTGTGTGTGTGTGTGTACACAGATAAGGCAGAGAAAACTAGACCCTTTGTCTGAGTTGTATTTCCCATGCCCATTAATTATATTTCTCTGAAACAGTCTTGATTTGTGCCCAGAATAGCTACAGCTCTCTCATCATAATCATTATTAGTACAGTGGAACCTTGCATTGCGAGTATAATCTGTTCCAGAGACGCGCTTGTAATCCAAAGCACTCATATATCAAAGCGGTTTCCCCCGTGAGAAATAATGGAAACTCGATTTGTTTCACAACCCACAAATATTTATAGAAAAACGACAAAATATAAAAGTAAAAATACATAAAACTGTCATGAATTTGCCCGTGCGGAGCGCGCGTGCAGCACACCTGTTCTGAGCGCTCCCAATAGCGGCGCATGTCAGAGAACTCGTTCAGCTAAAGACTACTTCCTGGTTTTCCTCCGCAACGCCACGGCGCGTCACATGGGTCGGGACAGCTGTACCGGATTGGGGCTGATTGTGGAAGCTATAAAAAGACTCACACAAGCACACCAAGGTCACGGAGCATTAGTTGCCATTTTCCGCGCTCTTGCCAAGTCTTACTATTCCCGTGTTTGCTTTCTCCGGTTCTGACTAAGTTTC
>JAQLOM010000009.1:19643524-19655757 GCA_030068315.1 Chrysichthys thysi | reverse complement strand
AACACTGATTCGGGTCACGAACAAATCGGGTCACAAACAGAGTCTCGGGACGGATTCAGGTCATGAGTCGAGGGTCCAGTGGACTTACACATTTGAATACTGACTTTTAATACAACATGTGAAAGAAACCCATTTCCTGTATTTGTTTTTTTTTTTGTTTGTTTTTTTTTTTTTAAATAACAATGCAGGGCGAGTATCGTTCCAGCCATCATCCTGCGGCTCTATGCGCCCAGCGTTTACCTCAGTGGGATTTAATAATTCGACAAATTACGGAATCCTTTGAAAATAAAAATAAAAGCACTGCCACAACGCTCTTACGACCTCATTAGCCCCCCAAAAAAAGCCTGGCCTTTACAAACAATCCAACAGGCTATTTTTAGAGACCCAGCCTTAGAATTAACAGAGCTGTTATGTGATGAGAATCTCGCTCAGCCTCCCAAAAAAAAAAATAAAAAAATTTCAAAGCACAGCTTCCAAGGCGGAAGGCCGAAAGCAAAGGCAAGTCCAAACAGAATGCCAGGAAGAAATGAACAAACAAAGAATTAATGGAGGGAGCCAAACAGCAGGATACTTCTTCCTCTATTATTAGCTTCTCTCAAGGGTTCCCAGGAATACCCCCCCCCCCTTTGCCACCCCACCATGCCACGACTTTAAAAACACAAAACAGAACAAACAAAAAAACTTCACACACGGCCGTATCGTATGACAGAGCATTAGGGCTACACATGAAGAAGAAATTTTTTTTTTGCCATGACGAGATTCAAGTCGACTTTATTCTCGAAATTTCGACTTTAATCTCGCCACGGCAAAAATATTTTTCCTTCTTCATGTGTGGCGCTAATACTTCATCGTAGTATCGAGTTGACGCATAATGCATGTATATAAATAAACAAAACCGATAAAATACTGCAAAACGTGAGAAGTGTGAGTTGAACACCACTGTGTGTGTGTGGTGCTGTTACCGGACATGAATCAACATCGCGGAGCTTCTGTTATCACCCCAAAGTTTGTTCCCATACAACACCAGAAAGTCTTTTTCCACAGATTATAATTTACTGTACAGTGATCCCTGCATCCACGAGTGTAATTGGATTGAAGACACAGCTTGAAAACAAACAATTTTCCCCATAAGGAATAATGGGAAAGGGATTAATTGGTTTTCCAGCCCCAAAATTCTCCCATACAAAACATTTATAGGCACAATAATCGAGCTTTTAGTGACAAAATAAGTAGTATTGATTGAGAATATCATATTTTTTGGTCTCGTTGTTTATCTGGTGGCGTCCTGACACCTGACAGCACACTTTCATCTTTAATTGCACAAAAAACTGCGCTATGGCCGTACATGAGAGAGACCAAGTCCCGTAGGCTAGGCTGCTCGGCATAGGCTAATCGTAGTTTTACCTTTAGGAAATATTTTATATATTTTATATATATAACATTCATATATTTACAAGAGTGGATGTAAACATAGCGCCGCTCTGGTGGCATGTCGCGGCAACACAAAACAGCTGTTAGAATCAGCCAGATGAAGCAATCAAGAGAAATCGAAAGCACAAAAATAGTTCCCGTGGTCTCAAAGAGATGCTAACAACACGAGATGCTGTGAGGGACCGACCACCGCTGACCCGCGTGTTTCCCTTGTTCCTCATTGTTTATGCATATAGAGATAACGAGGCGGGCGGCTCGCGGTACCGCTCGTGGCTCCAAACATTGCTTGTGGGTACAGCGACATTTTATTAAACAAAAATGCTCGTGACTGAAGTTACTCGTGGCCTCAGACGCTCGAGGGTACAGGGAACATGGTATATTAAAGACCACACCACACTGTTTATTAACACACTTATCGTTACACTTAACGTTGTTCAACATCCATGAAACAAATTAATCCCTGTTCCTCAGGCTGCCTCGCCTTCTTTTCCTCTCTTCAAGTTCATGAGACGAGGAAAAAAAAAAAAAAAAAAATCAGCTTGTTGCTTTAATCGTGAACCCGTAAAGATTTTCCCGTGAACATCTGAAAGCGTGGTGTCGTGATCAATGTGCGGAACGAACGCGGATTTCAGAGGCTGATAGCACACGCTGAGCCTCGTCTCGCACCCAAACGAACAAACGGATGGATAGATGAATAGACAAATAAACACGATGTGAGAAATAAACACACACACACACACACACACACACACACACACACACAAACGAATGAATACATGGACGAACAAATAAACGAATGGATGGCTGAAAGGACAAGGAAATGAAGAGATACACAGAGGAATACAGACAGACAGGGGAAGACTTGGAGGAATAAATAAACAGAGGAAAAGCTAGAGACGGATAGACAAGCTTGGTGGGAGGAAACCGGAGCACCCCAGCAGATGAGTGAGCGAGCGAGTGAGTGAGCTGTGAATTTCAGTCTCCGGCAGGAATTTTCTTTTTATGATTTAAAAAGTGTAATTGTTTGCTTTACTGCAGTTTTGGAAAAGTAGTCACGGTTGAGGGACCGTGAGTAACACTTTGGTGTGGTGATGTGGGTGTGTCTGATGGAGGATGGAGGGAGGAGTCCGTGGGAAACGCTGCACTTTTGTCGTCCCGATTGTTTTTCCTGAAATGACAACAATGGGCAAAAATGGCCTTCTGTTTTTCTTTGGACGAGTTTATTATGAAATCTGGGACTGCTCTGAAGAAAATGTGTGTGTGTCTGTGTGTGTGGGGGGGGGGCAGGAGGGAAGAGAGGAGAGACAAAGAGAAAGAGAGAGAGAGAGATGGGGAAGAGAGGAGCAATTAGGAAAGAGGCACAGTAAAGAGAGGAGGGAACGAAGGAAGAGAGAAAAAGAGGAAAGAACGGAGGAGAGAGATATAGGGGAGAGAGCAGAGAGAGAGAAAAAGGAGAGAATGAGTTGAGAGAGACAGAGCGGTGAGAAAGACAGGAGAGAAAGATGAAAGGAGGAGCAGAAAGTAGAGAGCGAGATGGGGAGACAGAGCAGAGGTAGAGAAGAAAGAAAAGAGAAGTGAAAGATAGAGAGGGACACATGCTGAGAAGGAAGGAGAGGGATTGAAAATAAAACAGAGGAAAGAGATGAGAGAACCAGTGTTCCGTCAACGACTAAAATTCCCTCGGAATGAGAGAACGATAAAAAACAGAGGGAGAGAGGAAATTGAGAAGAGAAGAGGAAACGAAGGGAGAGTGAAAAGAGGAAAGAATAAGAGAGTAGAGAGATATAAGGGAGAGCAGAGGGAGAGAAAAAAAGGAGAGAGCGAGAGAAAGAGAAAATTAAGAAGAGAAGAGAAGATGAGGAAACGAAGGGAGAGAGCAGATGCAGCAAAGAAAGGGGAGAGAGAGAAAAAAAATAAAGAGAGGAAAGAAGAGAGAGAAGGATGAAAGGAGGAATAGAAAGTGGAGAGCAAGATGGGGAGAGATAGTGGAGGAAAGAGAGGTGAAAGAGAGAGAGGGAGGGAGGGAGAGAGCAGATGCCGTGACGAAAGGAGAGAGAGATTGAAAAAAAGAGAGGAAAGAGATGAGAGATCCCAGTGTTCCGTCAACAACTAAAATACCCTCTGAATGAGAGAACGATAAAAAACAGAAAGAGAGAGAGAGAGAGAGAGAGAGAGAGAGAAAGGAAACTGAGAAGAGGAGAGACAGGGGAAAGACAGGAGGGAAGAGAGGACAGAGTGGAGAGAAAGAGAGGAAACTGAGAAGAGAAGAGAAGAGAAGAGGAAACGAAGGAAGAGAGAAAAAGAGGAAAGAACGGATAAGAGAGTAGAATGAGATATAGGGGAGAGAGCAGATGCAGCGAAGAAAGGGGAGAGAGAGAGAGAAAATAAAAAAGGGAGGAAAGAAGAGAGAGAGAATGATGAAAGGAGGAGTGGAAAGTAGAGAGCAAGATGGGGGACAGATAGTGCAGGAAAGAAAGGTGAAAGAGAGAGGGGGAGGGAGGGAGAGAGCAGATGCCGTGACGAAAGGAGAGAGAGATTGAAAAAAAGAGAGGAAAGAGATGAGAGATCCCAGTGTTCCGTCAACGACTAAAATACCCTCTGAATGAGAGAACGATAAAAAACAGAGGGAGGGAGAGAGAGAGAGAGCGGCGTCTTCCCTGTCCCTGTCCTGGCTCAGCGTCTGGAGGAGAGCCGGCGGAGGAGATGTCATGCCGTTAATGGGGTGAGAATATTCCGGTATGCCGGCGAGCCCCAGCGCCTTTTTACACTCAGCACTTTACCGCCATTACGCACTCGATGACACTGCAGATCACAAAACCAGTTCAATAACCATGCTGCGTCACGCCTAACACGCATTAAACACCAACCCACACACACACACACACACACACATCCATTTGTTCAGGATCACATTTATTTCCTCAGTGCAGATATACCAGAGTATAAATATCAGCATTGGTTATGCTAAAACATACATGACATCATTACAAAAAAATAAAATAATAAAGTACAGTAGAGCAGCTTACACACCGACTACACACCGTACACGTGTCTTAATGTGTGGGGTATTTTTTGTTTTTTTATGGGGAATAACCTACAATCGGAATACACTTTGAAGCAAAAACAAACAAACAAAAAAGTTCCCATTGAAAAAATGGACTTCACACAGAACCAACCAGATGCTAACTCTAAACGCAAGTTCAGAAAAACATACACGGGCAAACTGAATAAGCACTGCAAATCAGCTCTAAAATTAAAGCAAACGTGTGTGTGTGTGTGTGTGTGTGTGTGTGTGTGTGTGTGTGTGTGCGCGCGCAAGGTCCCACGTCCTAATACGGCACGGCAGCATGGGAGAGCGAGATCCTCCCTGGAGACGACTAGCCCTTGACTTTGATTGCAAGAACAGAGAGCTTTTCCCACAGGAAAGAAAAAAAAAAAACAAAAACAACAACTTTGGCATCAGAGAAAGAACAAAAAACAAAAAGGAACCCAAGAACGCTGGCATGAAAACGTAAAATAAATAAATAAAATACATTTTTAAAACATGACATCAACGCGGAATCCTTTCGCCTAAATTTACCCCTCGCCTCGTCCACGAAGAAAACCCACCTGCGAATCGCCGTTGATGACCAGATATGTAAAGATATCGTCCCAGGTTCAACAGGTAAAGGAATGCACAGAGGTTCAGGAGGCCGTACTGGTTTAAAACACCTACATAAAGTGTGAATATTTCTGAAATGTTAACTTTTTTCAACTTTTTTTTCAAACCCCAAAAACGAAATCAAACAAATCAAAAGTTGCACAAAATCTTTGTTTTTATGAGATTCTTTCCATCAGCCAATCGTCATCCAGGAATCACCATCGCGTCCACGAGAACGTTGTTATTTAAAAGTAAAAACACCTAAATCTTAACTGTTACTTATCGAAATCTATGAAAATCTTGTATTATAACTAAGATCAGTTTATCAACCTCGCATTAACGCATTAAACATTACAAACATTAGTTAGTGACATGCAAGATTATTAACAAACTCAGCTTTCCACACAAACATCACGGGAATGTACTTTTTTTTTCTTTTTCTCTTTTTATACAGTTTTGCTAGCTAGAATGTCACAAAAACTCAGCTAACTTTATAAAACTCGAAGCACAAAACCATTTTATTCTTTACAAGTAAACTCTCAAGTCAGTCTTAACCCATGACCGAATTTCTAATGATCTACTTCATCCATTTTCCCCACTTTTAAGTCTCCACTGTTTTGCTTTGAACATCAGTGAAAACTCTACATTGTTAAAAGTCACTAGCAAAAATTAGCAATTTGTTTCAGAGGTGATAAAATGAGTACTAATTGGTGTAAAATCACATTTTCCCCAACTCTATAAGCAATTCTGAACCACATCGACATAACATTTTGGCATTAAACTATTATTTAAAGCTTGTAGTTGGTTTAAATGCTTTGCTAGTAACTTGAATCTGTACAAATCGGCACAGATACACAACTACAAACTGGACTCGAGTCATTTTTTATAATGAATATGACCAATAAAATGATCAGTAGTAACCTCATCAGTAAGATTGCTCGAATTTGAAGTCTTCAGTATAGCACATATTTTTAGACATTTGATGCTCATTTCAAGCTCAAAATGGTCTTTGCTTGGTGCATGTATTTATTTTGGCAAAAAAAGCTAAATTCGTCAAGAACAATAAGCACCAACAGGACTAACAGACTTGTAAAATTTGTTGGTATTCAAGATGTTTTGTATTTGGATATCATTTCTGCAGTAAAAACATTCAAACTTGTTCAAGGTGTACTTGGGTAACGTAAAGCTCTAGATGTATAATATAAAGCTGGTCAAGATCACAGGAATATTAATATCATGATGATAAAATTTATATCAGATATTGTAGGGATCACAGTATCGTTTATTTTTATAACCATTAAAATGGGGTGTAGGCAGTTGATTCAGTGTTACAGTTCAGCTCTGAATGTTTATTATTTTTAAAGGGTAACATTTAATTATACGGTTTTTATTTTTATTTTCAGTGTTAAATTGTTTTTGTTTGTTTGTAGGTTTGTTTTTGGTTTTCTTGCAAACGGTACCTTTTGATTTAGTAGCATATCTAAATGCATTAAACATCTTCAAGTACTGTAAAATAATATTTTCAGCACAAGGCCCACCCCACCCCCCCCTTCAGGGAACGCCATTCTGTTTTGACCTTAAAGAAAAAAAGAAAGAAAGAAACAGAAAGAAAAGAAAAACAAAAAGAAAAAGAAAGAAAGAAAGAAACAAACAAACAAACAAACAAACAAACAAACAAAGAAAAAAAAATAAAAGTCATCCTAAACAATTTAACAACTTAAATCGGTCCTTTTAGAAAAGAAAAGAAAAAAGGGGGGGGGGGAGTGCATTCCGAGTGTGGTTTAGACTCTTGAATTAAAAAATATATACATTACATTAAATAAATAAAAAATCCTCAGCCTCGGAGTCTGACCCAGCGAGATGAATAAAACTCAGAACTAGCTTTTCGCACGTTTGTTTATTTGCTCTGCGTAACTAACAAACACAGACACCAAACACAAAGTCATGTGCGCTTAATAATAAAGATGGCTCTGGAGTTAAGACTTCACGCTCGGCTCGCTTCACTCTCATTCGAACACTACGGCTACAGTCCAAATGCGTCCGAGCGCACGGCCAGAGGCCACCAGATTGTGATCTGAAGTTTCGACACACAGCTGGAACACGTGGAACAAATAAAAAGCCCTTTTTTTCGCCTCTATTGTATGTGATATTGTGGCTCTGCCATTTTATTTCAGAACCTCCACAACAGACGTATTGCACAGCGCCCTGCCCTAACATGGCAGTTACGAAACAGTCTAAAACCACGCTTGTACGGCAACACTCACGTTGACATCGAGTACATCTCCAAGTACAAAGACAACGTTGTTGTTGCTCCATCATACTGCGTATGGATCAGAGTTAGAAAAGGACATCTACAGTCTAATCGGCCATGCAGTAACTTGTTGAGGGAAAAAAAATACCAAACAACAACTTTTCTTCTTTTTGCTGGTCGAAACTGCCCGTTACTTGAGACAATTCTCTAAAGAGTTCGCTTCATCACAGTTCTACTGTATACAAAACATCAAGAGAGACGAGTTTTCATAACGATCACGATATCGATATAATAAATAGATTCTTCCCAAGCGCACACAGCCCACAATACAGGAGACGCCATTGCATATATGTTCTCAAAACGTGGCATTTTTCATTCGTCGTTACTTTTTTTGTTCGTTCATTTGTTTTTGTTTTGTTTTAAAGAATTACAAAAAAGGAAACGTTCACGTTCGTTAAATAGTTAGTTCACTTTGGTCACCTAGAAGACAAAGCTATCTACAGTTAAACAGTACCGCTGAAGTTTCGACCAGTGTGACAACGAACCAACTTCACGCTCACAGCAGGGATATACCGACGAGACGACGACGACGACGACGAAAGAGAGGCAGATTCCAGTGTCCTCCATTTTCTTGGCACCTTCACGTATATAAATTAGGAACTATGTACAGAAAGATTAATAATACACAGGAGGAAATACTGGAAACTTGCTAAAACAGTCATGTAGCCGTTGTTTTTTGTTTTGTTTTGTTTTTTTGCGCACAAATCATACCCTTAATGTTTTGTTTTTGTTTTTTTGCATGATTGTATTTGTCTGTCCTTCACCCAGGTGTGGGTTTTTCTGTTTCTTGCTTTTTTTTTTTTTTTTGGATAAATATTACCATAAGGCGTACAGCGCTAAAAGTCCGAGAACTTGATTTTGGAAAGTAAACCAAACATGCGAAGACGACTCTGCTACACATATGCTGCATGTTATGATGAAACATCACATCCAACGTCTCAATGCAAGATATCCAGGTATGTGTTTCTGAAAAGTCAACAGGACGTTGGTTCTTCAGCTGCTGATTTTCTGAGACTGACATCACCCATGGGTAATGACTAAAATATATAGAGATATTTATTTTTAAACAGCACAGAACTAGAGCGCGAGAGAGAGAGAGAACGATGCAGTGAGGTCCCATGTCTTCCAGTGAGAAAGTGCATCTTGGTGCAATCTGAAGTCAGGCAGAATGGTTCATTTGTTTGCTGATCCACGCTTACATTCGCCATGTGACCAGAGGCAAGGTTGTACCCCCCCCAACCCCAAAAAAGGGAGAAAAAAGTATCTCGCTAAAGAAGCAGCTAACGGGAATAAGGAGGAAATGTGGCACATGGTCAGTCACAGGTTTCCCTGATAACACTTTGTCCCAAAAACAAAAGAAAGAAACATCAGCCCTCGGTGGTTAAGGTTCATCAGTGTTAAAATGATGTTGCTCATTGGTTAAGAGGTCATACGACTCGCCAGTTGATGTACGTAAGCATTGAGTTTACAAAACTAGGATTTTTCCATCGACATTTTATCTCTCTCTCTCTCTCTCTATATATATATATATATATCCCACAATTACACTTTTCAATGTCGACATTTTTTTTCTTCTTTCATCTTCTGGTTCGTCATGTTTTGCATAAAGAACTGTTATTCAACGCTGCACAAAACACCAGCCCTAACTACCCCATCAACATTAACAGTCGGGGTGAAAGGGTGACTCCTTTGCCTCGAGGATTTGTCACGAAGACAACCAGACTCTGGGACAAGACCTGGGAACGCCACCCAGAAGCCAACAAGCCTGTTTCCAGAGTGTGACCGAGACGAGCTGGCAACAGGAAATACAATACGCGACACTCTCCGGGTCGTACTGGGCGTTACACGTGACAGGCCGGGCGAGGAGGAGCCGGCGGCACTCCGGGGGGTTTCTTGGTGTCTGTGCGTTTTATGCAGATCAAACAGAGGCGCTTGAGGCCTTTCCGGAAGGCGCTGTTTGACAAGCTGTAGATGAGGCAGTTGCAGAAGCTGTTGCTGATCGCAAGCCATGTGGTCAAAAAGGAGGCTACAGGATGGCGGTATATTCCAGCGCTCTCTAGCAGGAAGTAGATGATGTACGGTAGCCATAGCAGGTAGAACACACTGGTGATGCGGAAGAGCACGGTGGCGTAGCGCTTGTCGGGTCCGGGCGGTTCGCCCGGCTCGGTTTCCTGCGGGCCGAACCTTGCGCGGCGCTCGCTGATCTGTCGGGTGTGCTGGCGGCATATCCTGAAAATGTGGGCATATGTGAAGCACACAGTGAGGGCTGCAGGCGCGTACAGCGCCGCCACAATGAAGGCGGTGAAGAGTGGCTGGGTGCCCCAGGAGGATGAGCACCACTCGACGACGTCCCCGTGATACCCGGGCTTACCCCAGCCAAAGAAGGACGGCAGGAAGATGAGACAGGAGTAGATCCAGATGAGCGCAATGCAGGCACGAAGACGGCATGGGGTCACCAAGGCCGCGTAGGACAGGGGTCGCGTGATGGCCACGTAACGGTCCACGCTAACACATGCCAGTGACGCCATGGAGACGCTCTTCAGCACACACACCATGTAACCAAACACCTTGCAGGTGAGCTCCTCGTCCAGCCCTTTCAGGTGATGGAGCAAAGACAGGGACGGGATGAGGCAGCTTACTCCCACCAGCAGGTCAGCGTACGCCATTGTCTGGATGAAAGAGCTGGTGGTATGGTGGCTGAGCAGAGGTGCACAGTGAAACACAAAGATGACGACCAAGTTACCGGAGATGATGAGCACGGTGAGAAAGAGGATGACGACAACTTCCAGCAGGCACGTGTTGAAGATCTGAGAGTAACCAATGTCCAGAAGGCAGAAGGTCACAGCACTGTGGTTCAGCTCAGTTGTGTTCATCTTGTTAAAGGAGTGTGTGGGCAAACGAGGATGGAGGAAGCTTTCCTCGGGGAGGGGGCCCTAACTCAGCAGATATCGCCCAGACTGCTGCTGGCCCCGGCAGACGGGATAGACATGCCCATGCCTGATGTCTGCCATCTCAGCAGGAACGAGTCGCTTGTTTCTGCAGTCCACAGGAATCCTTTTTATACACGTGTTAAAAGTCTATATTCCAGGTGGACACGCTGTAAGAAGGGCAGTTAGGAGGCCAAATGGTGACCACACAGGACGTACCCGCACTGACGTCCCCCACCTTCACCCTTGAGTTCCTCAGTCCAGGTCTTGCCTTTTCCAGGGGTTGCACAGCTGTGATGGAGCAGGACAGACTGATGCCAGAGACAAAGTGGATAATAGAAAGGAAAGAGGAAGTAAAGTCCATACCACTCTGATTAAAGGATCCCCATCTGTCCTCTTAGCGCTGATTAGTTTGCTGATGAGATCACAGGCGGAAAACAGTCTGGGCAAGATCCTGCAATCCTAAACAGCGTTATCCGTTTCTTTTTCCAGAGTTACTTTGGACGGTCAGATGGACGGACGGACAGACGGAGAAGAGCGGGAAATCCTCTCGGCATCCGCGGGGCTCCCGCTTCACCCGGGCTTTCAGTGCGTGTGATCGCGGATGAAAGGACAGCCAGCGGTGATTGGCATTTCAAACAGAGCGAAGGGTTCTCCTCAGAGAAGGCAGTGTCTGGAATGATAATGAGGGAGCGAGTGGTGCGGTGCAGAGAGCACAGCCAGCCTTGCTTCCCTTCCTCACTCACTCCCTCCCTTCCTCTTATTCTCTCTCTCTACCTCTCGGTTTCCCTCCCTCTCTCGTTTTCTCTATAACGCTGATGTATTCGTGCTCCCTCTCTCTCTCTCTCTCTCTCCCTCCCTTCTCGGGCTTCTCATGCTGCAGCACCAATGAAGCTCCTCCTACTTTCGACTTCAGCTGAGGCATTCCCCTTCTCAGGGTTCGACTTCTACATAAACTTGAACGTTTTCATATGAGCACAAGAGGTTTCCACGTATCTCACACATGCATCTTGAACTAAACGCAAAACTTTCCCCCGACGCAAACACACGCCGGCGCCGACCGTCGTCCGATGGCTATTATTAAAACAATAATAATGCTGAAATTGTCATCAGCGTACATACATTCTCTCTAGAGTACTAAACCATTAAAGTAGCAGCATGATGCATGATGCCTAGGGGAACCATAACGCTGCAGTCGCAAACATGGGGGTCGGCTGGGTAAACAATACAGAGGCTGTAAGGTTCGGCGTTTCAGTTTCAGTTTGAGACGTAGTTAAAGCATTAAAACGGGTGGGTTTATTGGGTTGCCCTGGATTTCAGGTCTGGATGATGGCTAAAACCAAAGTTCTCTTAGTTAAAACTTCCTGACAAACAGCATATTCATGTTTATTTGTTTTCCATGCTCTGTTTAAAACCCTCAAGTATTCGTTGTGCTTCTTTCAAAAAGTAAACCACGCACATTTAAAAAGTTAGACCTCAAAATACCTTGAAAACGAGGGATCCAACAGTAAATATTACTTGGTGTGTTTATCAAGGGGAGAAGCCTAGGCCTCATTAGGCCTCTCGTTCTCCAAAGGCTTTGGAAAGCTAGAACCAGAAAACACCCAAAGAACACGAGCGTAGACCAGAGCTTTTTTCCTTTTTTTTTTTGTGCCCTTATACTACATACACAATGGACTCTCTGGTCACGAACGCTTCCGAACACGAACAAATCGGTTCCCGACCAAAAAATTCGCCAAAATTTTGCATCTGGTCACAACCACATGATCGGGTGGTGAACAAACACGGCCCCGCCCATTTTCCCCTTCCGCTTCGTACACGCCAGTGTTTTCCCATTTCCTGTTTGCGTACTGCGTCCCTAACAAAGACGCACGTGTCCCTTTAATCGGTCTCACTCAGACGTGCGTTCATTGGCTGTACAGTA
>JAQLOM010000009.1:19549817-19562049 GCA_030068315.1 Chrysichthys thysi | reverse complement strand
TATTATTATTATTATTATTATTATTATTATTATTATTTACTACATTATTTTATAACATAGGACACATTATACTATACTACTTTAAAAGTAGATACAGGTTAGGTACAAATCCATAATTAAAATAATTACAATAATTACAGCGCATGCTTGTTTAAATTACAGTATTATAATTATATGATATATATTGTCATAACCAAAGCATAGAGACATATTTCTTTGATCTTACACACTTGAGATTTCATAAACCTGCTGCTGCTGATAGGATTAGAAAAGCAAAAATAATAAATGCCAAAAACAATGTTTTAGATGATAATGTGAATCATAATCTGAGTAAACAGACTCATTTACAACATTTCCAGTGAATGAATGATCACACATTGCTGTTGATAGTTAATAATAATAATAATAATAATAATAATAATAATAATAACAATAGTTGTATATATATACTGTATATGCATGTGATGACCAAATCAAGGCTGAAGACTAAAATGCAAAACATGTATTATTACAAAAATTATTATAAAAAATAAAATACAGGAAAAGTATATTATTATGTGTGTATAACAGACACTCTTAGGGAAAAAAGTTTGAATCTAGAACCCTTTGCTTTAAAGTACAATTCAGAGAACCAAATTGAAGATTTTATCCAAATAATGCCAAATCGAGAACCCGTGATACTTTCTTAGCCCAACTGGACCCTACAGCAGTGTGTCTTCTAATCCAAGAAAGTTCATATTAGAACCCGTTTAGGAACTTGAGAACCTAAGATGTAAAACTCTTACTTATTATTAGGTGTTGATTTATGGGAGCACTTAACAGTTCTATGACAAAGCGTTCCCTTATCACAGAAGGGTCTAAGGAGAACTCTTAACTACTCAAATAGTGTACGGCGTCCGTAACCTATATAATAAAATAAACACTGCTAAGACAAAAAAAAAAAAAGCTTATTGCTTTTTAAGGTCCTGCGGAGAACATGAATGTTCTGTGAAACCCTACAGCAGAGTGTTTTCAGAGAGTATCAGAGAAGAAAAAAGGTCAAATCTAGAACCCTTGATGGTTTTAAAGTGCCTCTGCGGCAAGATCGAACGTTTCTGGGGAGAACTTTACAACAAAGTCGTTCCCTTTCAGAGTGAGTTCACGGTAGGACCATTTTAGAAAGATTTTCTGAAAGTATTGGAACGGCAAGGCTAGCTCTGGTGTGTTTTGCTGTACACTAAAGATGTTTGGATTTCAGGACAAAAGACAAACATGAGACCAGAAATTCGTCTCTTGTTTCTTGATATTTACATCTAGATGTGTTTAAAAAAAAAGAAAGAAAGAAAGAAAAGAAAGAAACGTACAACGTGGTACCTTTGATGTTTTTAGGTGAGCAAAAGTATTGGTGCAGATAGTCTTAAAGTAAATGAAAGTAAAGAACACGTGATGTTTGGTTGCAGATCCCTCACTCACCATACCTGCATCCAATCGGTGCCCTGCTGCATTCTGCTTCTGTGATGCGTTTCCAGGCTTGAAGCACAGCTTCTTTCAGGTGTTGTGTCTTTAGGGAGTTTGCTCCCTTCAGTCTCCTCTGCAGGAGGTGAAATGCCTCTCAGTTCGCTTGAGGTCTGGCGTTTCTATTCGGGCAGTCTAAAACCTTCCACCTTCCCCCCCGGTGAAGTCCTTTCTTGTGTTGGCAGTGTGTTTTGGGTCTTGGTCATTCCACATGATGAAGGTTCTCAAAAATAGACAGGACGCATTTCTCGGTAAAGTTTCTGTAGACTTCTGAATTCATTCTGTTGCTCCATTTGTGAGTTCCAACCTCAATAAAGATTAGTGAGAACGTTCCAGAAGCAGCCACGCAAGCCCAAGCCATGACAGGGACCTCCACCCATGAGCTGGTACATTCTGGATTATCAGCAGATTCTTTCTTTCTCCACAAGTGGGCCTTTCCACAACTCTTGGGGATCATCTTTGTATTTCTGTGTGAATCCCAAGCTGATTCTTCCTGCTGATGAGTGCTTGGTGTCTTCACCCAAATGGTGACTTGTGATACCATCTCCCCTGCCCTGTGGAGGTTGTTGGTGATGACACAGGTGTTGTTTTGGGGGTTTTCTTCACTGCTCTCACAATGTATCTGCCATCAGTTGTTGTTGTTTTCCTTGGCCAACTAGATCCATATCTGGTTGTTAGTAAGCCAGTGGTTTCTTTCTTTTTCAGGACATTCTAAATTGCTGTAACGCCCATGCTCAGAGTTTGGTCAATGCCTGTGAGCTTTTCTTAGCTTCAAAATGGCTTGCTGGTCTCCCATAGACAGCTCTCTGGTCTTTATGTAGGTTTATCATTTTTAACAACAAAATGGTGAAACCCCAGGCTCAAACCAAGAGCAGAAATTCAGAGCTATTAATTGTGTGACCCATCAGAGGACACCTGGGTGACAAGAAACACCCATCGGGCACGCGTTCCAATATTTGTGACCACTTGAAAAAATGTCTGGGTTCAAACAAAAGGTGCCATGTTCTCGTGTAAATAACGGAAAATGAGAGCTGAAATTGTACTATATCGTCTCACGTTCATAACGTTTGATCTCAAACGCTCATGTCGTCAGTGTATAGCTTTAGCTCTCCCTCATAAGGAACATTTAAAGGTTCTCCGTAGAACCTTACAACAATACATTGGGTTTTTTTTCAATCACTGAAGCATTAAAAAGCTAAGAACCCTTCACTGTCTAAATGAATCCCTTGAAGAACCCTTTTTTTTTTTTACAGTGAACTAGATGTTCCCGAGGCTACAGATGTTATATATACATACGTAAATATAAATATATTTCCTGCACGTTAGGTGGTATACAGATGTTATGTACAGATGTTGTTGTGCATGGGTTCTGTAAAAGTAGAAATGTAAAAATAAATACCCAGGCTCGATTCTGACATTTCTGCACCGCGGGAGGAACACCTTCGACTTCCCACAAAGACTTTTTTAAAAGTCTCCTCGGCACGAGCGGCTGAGTTGCTGATCGATATGCAAATCAGCGTGATGAATATGCATGAGCGGGCGCCGGTAATTGCACGTCAGCGCGCCGGCGCGCGGTAATTTCGGCGGCTCGGGGATCCTGCAATCAGCGCTCTATTCATTAACACCGGAGCCATTTCATCACACGGCCACTTGAGTATGCCAATCACCCCCCACCCTGCGCGCACACACACACACACACACACACACACACACAGGCCTGCAAGTTGCCGTGTGCAGAAAGCGACATGGAAATAGTTTCAATTAGCAGCACGAGCCAGGGGCCCGTGGCACGGTGTTGACGCTAAACACCGTATTTACAGAGCCTTTGAAGCCATGAATGGCCCGCTAACACACCACGGGAGGAAAAAAAAGACAAAACTTAACGAAACTGCATCATCTCACGTGCCCGTGTCACCTTTCTGCCCCGCGCGAGGTTGTTGGCCCCCGGTTGCCTGGCAGTAGTGTGAGCTCACGCTCGTTAGATGCTTGTTTCGGTGGAGAGCAACAATTACCTCCCAAACACAAAGGGAATAATGTGGACAAAAATTAACCGTCCAATTGAGTAAGGCGCGCGCGAGGCTCTTGTGGCGTCTTTGTCCTGCAGGCAATCTGGGGATTTGGCACGTGCCACAGAAACGCTTTGCTTTTGTTTTTATAAAAGCTTCAGGTTCTTATAAGGACGGGTTTATTTTCCGGCTGCTATTTAACACTAACGTTAGTAATATCAGCGTGTAGCTTTAAACCCTGAACTGCATTCATTTTTCTCTCTCTCTCTCAGCCATGTAGTGCCGTTGTTATTCTTTCAATGATTCATTTATTCTCCCATGATGTCCAAGGTGTAGTTGTAACATAACATACAGGCACACAGAGCGTCTGGGGAACCCTTATAACACGCCCGAAACCCTTCAGATACACATGCAGTATAATATATATATATAGAGAGAGAGAGAGAGAGAGAGTGTACATAGCAGAGACCCACGGGGAAAAATATCACATCTGGAATTATTAATGGTTGGCAAAATTCTGGGATCTTCTGTATCAGGGAAAGTTCCATGTAGAACCCTTTTAGGAAGCTTAGAAACCTTCAAAGAGCACTATGTAGGATTTAGTGGGATCTATTAGCAGAAATATAAAGCATAAGTGTGTTGTCGTGAGTGTAGTTTTGGCTGTAAATCTGAATTGTTGTGTTTCTGGAAGCTTAGAACGATCCCTTTATATCTCCATGGGGGCGGGTCCAGCTCTACAGAGCCGCCATGTGGCGCCGCTACAGGAGCCCTGAATGGACAAACCTCTAGACAGCGCCGGCCGTGTTTCATGTTTTTGCAGAACAAGCGGCAGCGTGAATCCGTAAGGAAGCACCGAAAGGACGACGACGAAGAAGAAAGAAGAGGAGTCAGTGTTTGCTGGAGCTGAGGAACAAGTTTGAGAAGCCAAATTTTGAAAAATGGAGCATCGTACTTATTATTTAGGTCTGGAAAAGTAAGCGAATGTAAGTAGTTGGAAGTACGCTACGGGGTCCTGATGGCCACCGGACGCTCTAATACACACCTGGAGAGGGAGGGGAAAGACAGCGGTGTTCAGATAATACCCTGTTTAATATAAGAGAAAAACTAATTTGATGGACAAACGAAGTGATGAGAGGGGAAAAAAAGGATGGGGGAATTTTATTTTTAATTTTTTTAGCAAAATTTATCTGATGCCAGATTTCCATGGAAGAAGAGGAGTAAAACACTTCCAGACATGCTGTTGTAGGAAAACAATAACTTCTCTGTGGTACCAGTGACTCAGCTTCAGCACACTGATTAATTTCCTATAACGGCACGACACGGTGTGTTTACTTCCAGACAGATTTCTGTGTAACCGTGTGTACGGGCTGCAGTTCCTCTCGTTGACACCAGGGGCGCTGTTGCAGTTGTTCAGGTTTGGAAGTTTGGGTGGAACACATGGCGTAGGACCAGAACCCTTCCGGCTCCACATGGCTCTCAGTGAAACCTCTCATCCTCTCTCCGCCCGCCGCATTCTTCACTGTTTATGTTTGTTTCCATACAGATTCCACAAGTGCAGCTGTCCGTGTTCCAGCCAATCAGCAGCAGCTCTGTAAATATCTCCTCATGATGTCATCGGTAATGGCTTTCGATTTATAGTCACACCCAAGATGTTTGGTTTTTGCCGCGTGTTTAGCTTTGCACATCTACACACACAAAATACAGAGTGCTACCGGGTGATCAGACATGAGCGGATTGAGGCGTATCATCCGTCTCTCCGTCTCTTCGTGAAAAAAATAAAAAATAAATAAAGTCCCTTGTGAGGAAACCACAAGTCCAGGTGTTTTAGCTCACAAATAGCTCGCCATCTCAGGGATTTACATGATGGCAAACCTTGTTCCTTCTCACATCTCACACAACCCTAGGTTCGTTCAAATTCCACCAAAAACAAAACCTCAAACCTGAGGGTTCTGCTCCCTGTGCTGGGTTATGGTGATGCTTTGGCGAGAGGTTCCACCGTTCTGTCCTAGATTTTTATTACATTCAGAACCGATGAAGAGCCACTGAGTTCTACGTGAAACTGTCGACTGGTTGTAGTTACTGTAACTACCCGCTGAATTCTCTTTTATTTATTTCTCAGGCAATTTCAGGTATTTTACCCTCGCGTCTCTCCTTTCTAATCCCTTTTAAACACAGTTCTACTGATACTCGGTCTCAGGATGATTTACATTCGCCTCACCTTAACACAGACCTTGGTAATCATATATATCAGACCTTATGCGCCTTTGAAACAGGACAGTCTCTGAACATGATCATTTCATCACATTTAACGATGTTTAAATCCAAAGTTTCGACATTTGTACATGGTGTAAATCGAAAAGCTTCCGAACTTTTATTTGATGAATAGTGATTTTATTGAGTTTTACCCGATCTTTTAGGCACTTGTCTATGTAGCGTGCAATAGGGGTGGGCAATCCAAACCATGGAGGGTGTGTGCAGGTTATTGGAATGAACTCTTATTCAGCCAATAAAAAGCTGATTAGAACCAGGGGAGGGGTCTTTTTTAATTGCTGATGGAAAGGTGATACCAAAAACCTGCACCCACAACGGCCCTCCGTGGCTTGGATTGCCCACCCCTGGGGTAGCATGTATTTAGTCCGTTTTCTTCTTCACATGAAAGACACCAACCTGAGAATGTGAAGATTCACAGACTGGTGATAATCTGAGAAAACTGGGTTCTTCAAGGGTTCTTTTGGGGAGAATTGGTTTTTACTTCCTAAAGGACTTCCAGCTGGTACATTTTTTGGATTAGGAAATGTTGAATCCTTAAAAGTTCCTCTAAGAATGCCAAACTAAAGAACCCCTGAGCTTTAGAAGCTACACGCCCAGAAATCAGGGTGTGAGGGTAGCTTTATGGTTATGGGTTTGTAGCTTCCTATAAATGTTATAGGCCTTGGAAGTTTCTGTGATAAGGAATGCTCTGGGTTCCTCTGTAGGGTTTTGTATGGGTTTTATGAAGAACCTGTATGGTTCTAGAGCGGACCTTTTTTTCTTCAGAGTGTACGGTGGCTGGACACGTTTGGATGAGCCTTTCACTGTCCAGTTTTGTATAATTAACCTCAGAGACACTTGGGACACTGACAGGGAAAGGGGAAAAACCATCCTTCCAATTCTATCATAGGAACAAAAGGTGGAATATAACCAGATCTTCAGTTTGTCTAATGTCTTGATGAAGACCTAAACATGTTCTTATTAGAACCCTACAAAGCAATGTTCCAAAGAAACCTTTAAAGAAGCTGCAGAACATTCAGTATCCAAAAAAAAAATCTAGAAAAACGTATGAAAGGGTCTTTTTTTAATCTCAAACTTCTACTCTCCGAAAGAGGTCCTAGGGAAAGAGGGAACTTTTCTGATCGCACCCAGTCGCATGGTTCTGCAAAAATCATACATGTTTTTTCTTTCTTAAAGTCTAGGTTGCACCGTTACAAGTGTTTAATGGATGGTTAAATCCTACACAGGACATTTAAAGCTTCCCCAGAGGGACGCAACAGGTAACCCTTTAAGGTTCTAGAATAAATTTGTTTTCTAAGGAGGTTACACTTGGAAGCTTTGTTCAAAGGGGAACACTCTGTTGTGGGGTTATACATAGAACCTTTCGAGGTTCTCTCAGAGGGAAAATCCATGAATTCCCTCATTTTTTTCTGAGCGTGTATAGGTTACACTCTCTTAAGAGAATTCCTCATGGGTCATTTGGATGGTAAAGTGTTCTGGATTCCTGTAGAGATCCTCCTTGGAACCTTTTCCGAGAGAAAAAAACTCTGTTTTAGGGTTCTAAATGGAACATTTAAGGGTTATCCAGAGGTTCAAACCCAATCATCCCATAGCATTCCAGATTAAACATCTATTCTACTATTCTAGCAATGTCCAGGCTACACGCTGGCAAAATAATTCTTTGATGGGTTTCGAATGCCAAAAGACTCCTAAATCTCCTAAGGCGGTCCTATTTTATGCTTTTTGTAGAGTTCTACAAAGAACCTTCCAAAGTTTGCACAGGGGGACAAACTGAAGAATAAACCGTTTTTTATAAGAGTGTAGATCTCAAAATAAGGGTTCCTTACAGGATGGTAGTAAGTATTTTTTTTCTATGAGAAAGGGTTCCAAATAAAACTATTTTAAGATACCGAGGACTTTTATTTATCCAATAAAGCCTTAAAGAGCTCTAAAGGAACCCTTTGCCCCCAAAGTGTGCATCAGAATCCAAGGCAGGTTTGCTAAGACGGAGAAAACAAGTTTATGTTAAAACCAGGAAAAACGATGATGTGCAAAACTCGGAACAAGGCTCGGAATTCACAAGGCAATAAATTCACAATAGGAATTTGCAAAGGTATCGAGACACGGAAAATTAATCAACAGTGAAACACGGAACTGAACGGAGGAATGCAATCAGATATTACACCAGTGACAGGATGGGGGCGGAGCCTAAACCAGAAAAAACTAAACAAAACACGAGTAAGTAAAGCTCGTGGCACTGAGATGTGCTAAGACGGGGAATTCGCGACACGTGCTCTGAGAAAGGGTTCTTCTAAAGGTTTAATGGAATAATTATGCGTTCTTAGCTTCCAAAGAATGGTTCTACTTCGAACCTTTTTAGTAGGAGAACACTTTGTTGAGGGATTTCCCATAGAACCTTTAAGGATTCCCATGGAACGCTATATTAACAGGCATAACCAGTTCTACAGTAGATTAACTTGTGAGTTTTTATGATTTGATTATTAAGGATTTTATTTTAGCACCTCAAATGGTTCTCTAAATGTTCTGGGATTTCACATGAGTAGGAAACAGAGGTTCTGGGGAAGAGAGCACATCGGTCCCTGGAAGACCGGTGCTCCATGGATCCTCCATTGTTTACTTTGACACCGTCTTCAGTTTCCTCAGCAATAAATCTGCCCCGTCAGGGGGCAGGATCGTCCCCGTGCTGCCCCTTCCATTGTCTCTCACAGGAAACCTCCATGAGGAGGAGACCGGTGTGTGTGTGTGTGTGTGTGTGTGTGTGTGTGTGTGTGTGTGTGTGTGTGTGTGTGTGTGTGTATCTTTGGTTTTGGGAGAGGGCAGGAGGGCAGCAGGAGAGAGTGGACTGGAGTGGACAATGCTTGCTTAGGTAAACAGCAGCCACGCTTCCTCAAGTTCAAGTGTGTGAGGAATGGGTGTTTTCTGATCATAACACGAAAGGTTCTGCGTTCTCCTAAAATGAAGGCAGATCTTTATTATTGCTTATCAAAACTACAGACCTGGTTGGTGACTTAGTCCGCTTTGCACAAGAGAGATTACTTGAGTCGTTCTTGGAGCTTCAAAAGATGAGACGAACGGGTTCTTCAAGAGTTCCTTAAGGATTCAATGGAGAACTAAAGGTTCTTTAAGGGTTCTACCTGATCAGGAAGCACTCTGTTACAGAACACTTAAAGAGGTGGAATATAATCAGATCTTCAGTTTGTCTGATGTCTTGGTGAAGACCTAACCATGTTCTTAGTAAAACCCTATATAGGAATGTTCCAAATAAACTTTTAAAGAAGCTACAGAACATTCAGTATCCAAAAAAAACCCTCTAGAAAACTTATGAAAGGTTCTTTTTTTAATCTAAAAGTTCTAATCTCCGAACAAGGTTCTATTTGGAACTTTTCTGATAGCAAAACACCCAGCAGCAGGGTTCTGGTGTCTGATCATAACACGAAAGGTTATACTGCGTTCTCCTAAAATGAAGGCAGATCTTTATTATTTCTTATGAAAACTACAGATCTGGTCGGTGATTTAGTCCGCTTTGCACAAGAGAGATTACTCGAGTCGTTCTTGGAGCTTCAAAAGATGAGACAAAGGGGTTCTTCAAGAGTTCCTTAAGGATTCAATGGAGAACTAAAGGTTCTTTAAGGGTTCTACCTGATCAGGAAGCACTCTGTTACAGAACACTTAAAGAGGTGGAATATAATCAGATCTTCAGTTTGTCTGATGTCTTGGTGAAGACCTAACCATGTTCTTAGTAAAACCCTATATAGGAATGTTCCAAATAAACTTTTAAAGAAGCTACAGAACATTCAGTATCCAAAAAAAACCCTCTAGAAAACTTACGAAAGGTTCTTTTTTTAATCTAAAAGTTCTACTCTCTGAAAGAGGTTCACACTTAAAGAACCAATGAAGAACCCATTCGTTTACAGGGTTGAAGAAAGTTAAAGCAAGTATTAAATGCACATCTTCCCAACGTTGAGGTGCTTTTGGTTCTCAACGATGTTGAACATCGAAAACAACAGCTTAACGTTTCATCGTGTGCTCTCTTAAATTAAAGCCACATGATTAAAGAGGAATTTCAATCGTTCTATTTTTTGACTCGGGAGTTTGTTTTAGAATCCGTGCGAGGTTAATGTGCGTGATGTGAAATGGCGTGCACTCAGTTGACCGCGTGGCTGCTGTTTGGATCAGGTTTTAGTAAGTGGCGTAAAAAAGAAACGTAAAAAGGAGGAAAAGGGAACAAAGCTCAGTGAAATGTGAACATGCCTCCATTGATCCTCGGACGTGTGGATGCTTACATGACCTCACGTAGGATTATTTAATTTTATTTCTGCTTTATTTCTTTTCTCCGCTAATCGATTTGAACGCATCGAGTGGAGAAGCATGTGGCCGACATGCAGATTTCAAAATGCATTTAATGCTGGCACGAAGCGGCGAGGAACTGGAGCTGTCAAGAGCCCATTGTCTCGCTTCCACTCTCTCGCTCCAAAGAAGGCAAAGTGCAAAATCAGCCTTGAGATTTGACAGGCATGGAAGAAATGAGAATGCATGACACGAGCACCGCTAAGGCCGTCAGGAAGCTTCGTGAATTCTTCGGGCCACCGGAGCAACCCGTGGACGCCTGAGTGACTCGACACCCTGACACACGCTTGTCTTTTCCTGAGGCTCGGTGGGTGGCATGTGAGAAGGATGATTTCATCTGACAGCAACTATTGCGCTAATCCAAAACAAGGGCTGAAACGCAGGAGAGAGCGTGCGTGTCTGTCTGGGCATGTGCGTGTCGGAGGGGAGGCGGGAGCGAAATTAAATCCTGATGTCAACAGAAATGCAAAGGAACGCTAATGTAGAATGAAGCAAAGGAAAGGGAAAAAAAAACCCGAAAACAAAAACGAGGCGGTGTGAGTGACAGAACTGACTCGACTGCCTTGTAATGGAGGCGCAGCTCAGGGGCAAGATGTGACACGGAAACGAGAGGCGTGTCGGGAAAGGTCCGCAGGGTTTCTGTAAGACAGGCGAGGTCTGCGTTATGGGGCTGCACGCATTAGCATTTACATGTAGCCTGTCACGAGACAGGTGAAAATAATTACTACTACTACCGGCCTCATTACACATCTGGTTAAGTTTTGGGGGAGAACTTGGTGCTAGGGTGGTCCTCTCACCGCAAGCAGAACATCCCCTTAATGCAACGCACTCTGGCCTCTTGGAGAAAAAAAAAAGACAGAAAGTGAATGATTCTTTCATGCAGGTCCACACGTTTGCGATAGTCGTTGGTCCCGCTCCAAATATTGATCTGCGAAAGCTAGTTCAAAGGAGGCATCTTTGGAGTCGGCTGCGCGCCTGTCAAATTGATTAATTGGTTCATTAGGCATCAACAGGATACGGCGAGGGACTCGGGCCAAGAAGGGGAGCGCAGATGTGCGTCCTCGAGACGGGCTCGGCTGCCAAACCCGATCTCTCGGGCCGGGAAGCTCCCTCGGTGACAGCGTTGGCAGAGGCCAGAAGGCTTTCCTCAGTGGAAGTGCATAAATGTGTACTCATGCTCAAGAGCTGAGATAAAAGAGCAGGGAGGGGAGTGCTGTCGCTGGAGTTAAACATCAAGCAAAATCACCCTCGCTCGATTCAGCCACGGCAGAATGGCGCACGTCGGGTTGGGTAGACTGACAAATGGGTTCTTTTCTATCTTGGTTTCGGAGGGAAGTATCTTCAGATGGCTCGTATCAATGAGAAACCAAGGACTCGCAGGGTTTCGGTGGAAAATCAATATCTGGCCCAACGTCCTGTTATCGTTGCATATCGATGTACATGTCCAGAGCGCATCTGAAATCTGTGCGCCACTGACAGAAGTGCAGGTTTACATAAGGAAGAATCAAAAAGTAAAGGTAAAATACAGTTAGCAGCTTGAACAAAAGTCACTGTGAGAACCCGAACACGTCACTGTTCCACCGAAGCTGAGACAGGTCCTCCTCCAGCTGGGTCAGCGTGGCCTGCAGGCGCTCCATCTCCATGGCGTACTTCTGACCTGTTTCTCCCAGGTTCCCCTCCAGGGCGGCGACCTGCAGGACAGAACTCAAAGCTTCAGCGTACCAGGGTAAAAAAACAACCCAAAACTGGGATCAGAAATAAATGTCGTGGTCATAAGCTGGAAATGAATGTTTTTAAAAAGTGCCTACTTGGTTAATAGCACTATTTTTTCAGTTCAAGTGTTACTTCGAGAAAGTATAGAATAAAACGAAAACTTTTCCCAACAGTCCAGTCCCGCACGTGTCGCTGCCGATACTAGAGAGCCACTAGATCCATGTTTTTGAAGACAGTGTGATGGCAGGAAGTATTTTTTCTACGATTCTGCATGCAACAAATCACTCTGCAATGTACAAGGGAGAATCAAAAAGTAAAGGCATAATCCATTTAATGGCTTTAATAGAACCAGTAGAAGAGAGCTTAAACACGTCACTGTTCCACACAGTCCCCATGCGAGA
>JAQLOM010000009.1:19536349-19546868 GCA_030068315.1 Chrysichthys thysi | reverse complement strand
TGATTGATTGATTGATTGATTGATTGATTGATTGATTGATTGATTGACTGTCAGCACTTTTTATCACTCAGGTGTAAAGCTGTAACTTCCCAACATCTTTAGAACAGAAGCGCTCACTCCTCTTTGTGATTTCTTTGTAACACGATAAGTTGCATTTCTTTTTCTTTTTCTTATCTTAAAAACTTCAAGAGAGAAAGTCGCTGGTGCCCGAACGCCTGTTTACGGCTACTGTAACATCAGTGAGGACTTTGAATGAGGTCTCGTGCACAACAGTGCATCTAACTATGAAAGTGTGTGTAAGTGTGGACAGATTGCCGAGGTGTAAGAGGAATAAAACACTCAGGGGTGGTTACCGGAAAATAATCAGTTAAAAAAATGTAATTAAGAAAAGCACGTATAGTCTGGACTGGATTTCAGGGCAGATGCATGGATTATTTATTTATTTATTTTTACGTGCCTGTCAGATTAACATTCTTCTCTTGAGAAATGGGTTTTAGGGCATTTTCCAGAGCAATTTAATGACATTTGGGAAAAGCCTTGCTTGCTAAGCCAAAACAAAAAAAAAAAGGATTTAAATGTGGTTAGAACTCCAGCCCAACACCCCCTCTCTTTTCCCCTACAAATGGACCTCTGTGCATATTGGTATATGATTACGAGTACAATGGAAAAGCCAGATAAAGATAGCATGAGTGCTGTGTGAGTGTACGCTGGGTGACGTGTCGGTTCCTGGGCCGCCGTGGGCCGAGCCTGTCGTTGTGTTTATTCTCGTTGCAGCGCAGCCAGACTCTGGAGCCCAGAGGAGTTTGTTTCTCAGGCACAGGCCAGCTCTCCTCAGAGCCCATATCAACAGAGTGTAAAAAGAACTGGGCTGATATTTCCCAGTGCGCAAAGCCGCCAAACGCTTCCAGACTCCCCACCGCCGGCAATGTAAACAAGGCCACAGTGGGAACCGGATTTTTCGTGCGTGCCGTGAACCTGTTGTGTGCCGACTCCGACTCGGTGATAGCACAAACCAGCCGCCTCACCTGCGGCTCGCCGGGTCCCAGAACCGTGCGGAAAAACAGAACAAAAATCCGTCTCGAGAGCTGGAGCCAACACGGTGATCGGCTCCAAATGTGCACGGAACTCAGAGGCGGCGCCCCGGCCCAAAACGCGGCCTTGGCCGCAAGAAAGGGATGAAAGCGGGTTTTTCAGAGCACGCCAGCCAGAGCAGATGTGTTCGGGGTTTGGGAAGAGTGTTAGCCGTGCGCCGAGGCCAAAAGAATCAGAGCGTTCCACCGTGGCCGGCTTGGAGCGCATGAAAAATGCTCTTAATGCTATTAAGACACATTACTGTGGTTCAGGCCAAGACATTACAGATCCTACACGCACACACACACACACACACACGCACGCACGCACGCACGCACGCACACACACACACACACACACACACCCTTGAGTGTAGAATGCTCCAAATGAAGGTTTATCTTCTATTTACTCCAAATAGAACAGCTGGAACTGGTAACACACAGAACCATGACGGAACACTACTACTGATTCTTCACTCTTTTTTCTTTTTCTTCTTCTTCTTTTTTTTTTTTTTTAAAAGATCACTTCTTCAATTTGTCCTATTTCGGGATCTCTTAAAATGCTCTCTGTAAGGCCCTGCAATGAATGGTTTCCTTGACGGAAAACCCAGAACCATTACCTGGCTAAAGAAGACTCAGAGAAGCCGTTTATTTGGAGTGTTAGGGTTCATCATGGACGATCCCCATGAAGAAGAAGAAGAAGAAGAAGAAGAAAAGAAGAAGAAGAAGAAGAAGAAGAAGAAGAGGGTTTCCCTTTCCGAGTGAGTTCCTAGTAAAGCCCTTATGGGAAGATATGAACTATTAACTATCCACAGAACCTTTAGAGGAACTGAGGAGAAGTTAAAGCTAAAAACAGTCCTTTAAGGTTCTATGTAGAACTCTGCAACAGAGCGTTTCCAAGTAGAACCTTTAGAAAGGTAGTACCAGAACTATCCAAGGAAGCCTTATGGAAAAATTTTAGTCAAAAATCTGGAACCATGAACGTTTCTTGGGCAGATTGTGTTTCTTTTACATAGAGTTCCACGTAGAACCCCTTTAGGAAGCTAGGAACTGGCTAAAGAACCCTAGTAGAATGTTTTCCCCCCCCCAAGAGTGTAAAAGTATATATTATTAGTAATCAAAGGTCTGTGTTGTTCAAGAAAATCTAAAGTTTTCCTAAAATAAAGAATTTTTTTTTAAATTCCTGCGTCAGAGGGTTTCCCTTTTAGAAAATGTACCTGAATGAAACCCCATAAAAAACCTAGAACCATGAGTATTTAAAAAAAAATCATTAAGAAACCCTTTCTTTCCCATTGGGAAATTAGGAACCCATAACTGACCTAACTAAAAAACCTAAAAAGGAACCTTTTTCCCCCCTCAAGAGTCAAAGAGTATAGACTTTTAGAGAACCGTGCTAAATCTAAAAGGTTCTTTAAGCAAAAAGTTCCATTAGAAAGCTAGAACCATATCTGTCTTACTAGTGTTTAGTAGTAGTTTGGGTTTGCTAGAATTTTTCAGAGTGTTCATCTCGGGGGAACTCATGAAGCTTGTATGTAGAACTCTTCAACAGAACCGGGGAACCTTTTACTATACCTAAAGGACTTGTTAGAGGAACCATTTTTTCCCCTAAGAGTATAAAAGTGTACACTATCTGGAAAAGAATGAGAAAATTTTGAGGAACTGCTAAACGGTTTTGCGTAGAACCCTACAAGAGAGGCATTGCCTTAAAGAAAGAGTTCACCCACAACTAGAACAACCCTTAACTGTCCAAAGAACCCTAGAGGAACCATTTTACATTTGATAATTTTGGAAAACAAATGTTCAATAATATTAATAACCCCAAAAGTTAAAGGTTGAAGGTTAAAGGTTCCAAATAGAACCCCTTTAGGAAGCTAGAACAATTATACATACAAATAAGACATGTTTATTATTCATGTCAGCTCGCTGTCAGACTGTTGTAGTTAAATATGTTTAATGGTTCTTCATGTTACATTACATTACATTACATTACAGGCATTTAGCAGACGCTCTTATCCAGAGCGACGTACAACAAGTGCAAGTGTCAGTTTTTGCCTCACCAAGAACAAGAACTTTTGGTGGAACTTATGAATGATGCATCTGACATTACTGACCGTCTTACTCATGATGGGAACAGGAATGCGTCTTCTGAGTCCTGATAGGTCCACGTCACATGGCTGCCTTTTCCTACTTTACATAACGGAGAAGCTGGAGGTTTTATTTTGCCATGTTTCTTGGTATCCCACGATTCCCTTCGCGATAATAAATAGTGATATTTCAGATAGCGTCTTCCTATCGAGGTTCCAGGAACCGAAGAACCAACAAGGAACCCTCTGTCTAAGAGATCTTTTACACGATAGGTTTTATTTTGTTCTCAGAAAAAACAACAACTTTTAACTGGAGTGTTTTTCTGCTGCTATGAAAGTCGTAGCAAAACCGTCACCATGACAACGCGCTTAACAATTCTAGCGAGTATTGCTAGCTGAACTTTGCACTATGGATTGATCAATCTGCTGAATTTATTATAGATTCATCAATTAATCTGGTTAATGTGCAATTAGAAAAACGGAAAACTTAAAACCGAAGAATGGAAACGTGTATCTCAAATATCGCAAAAACAAACAAACAAACAAACAAACAAACAAACAAACAAACGAACAAAGTGGTGGTTTTTCAGATCATTCGACAAAGCAATGTTTTAGAAAATTTACTCGGAAACACATTTTCCACATTTAAGTCACATGACATGGCGGGGCGGGCAAACGGAAACGCTGAACCGGCGTCACCTTCCTGAAAAAAGAGCGCAAGAAAACTATTGTGAGAAGAGAAAATTGTGGGTTTTTTTAACTCCCTTCCATTTTTGGAAACCCGTCTAAAGTTGGGTAACGAGGTGGTTGTTTATCATCGCTGTATGTTTATAACGTCGGCGTATTTTTCATCATGTCATAACTCTTGTAAATCGTTGATTTGTCCTCTAATGTGCAACCAGGAAGTAAAGAAGCCCTTGACGTCACTGGCACTTTTCTGAAAAGTTCCAGATTATCTCGACGTTCCAGATTATTACCGTATTAGCTCTGTTTTTCCTCAGCCAGCGTTTCATTATTGAATTTCTGACGCTCTATTTATTCTTATGCTTCTGTTCAACGGTTTTATTCAGACCCTAGCCCAGTTATTCCAAGTGCGATGCTAAAATAAACACCGCTTTCACACGTCTCAGATTATGGACGTAATTAAAACAAATGGCTGAAATAAACGAGTGAAATGGATGGATGGATGGATAAAATCAGGTCAGGTCTAACAGAGGATATGGCTGTTGTGTTTTTTCTAACAGGTCTGCGATGGTGATGGATGGAAGCGTGTCAGAACGCAGCAGACACGCTGGCCGCGCGACTCCCAGGCTCGCGAAACGGAAGGGGGCTTCGGTTGTTGTTTAAATGGTGTTTCGGGTGAAAAAGAAATGGAGCATTACGACGCAGCAGTGCGGAAGAGTCTGTGACTGACGCACAGCGCTAACGGATTATACTGTAATTATTGTCATTCGTGTACACGGTGTCCAGTCTGTCTACAGTCAGCTTCAGAATTATTGGCACCCTTCATGAGAGTAACAAAAATAAGACAATACATAGGATTTAAAAGCAGCCAGACCCATTTTTACACACTTTATTTACTTTCTAAAAACCCCTTTCATCATTTCTGCTTTCATTTCTTTAATCTTAGCTTTACTTTGACTTTAGCTCTATTTTAGAAGATTCTTTTTTTGCTTTTTGATAAAAAACTTCATTTGTTTGTGATTTTTTTTATTTATCTCATTTTGGTTGCTTTCATGTTGTGTCTAATGATGTATTATTATTATTATCATTATTATTATTATTATTGTTGTTGTTATTGTTATTATTATCATCATCATCATCATTATTATTATTATTGTTGTTGTTGTTGTTGTTATTATTATTATTATTATTATTATTATTTTATGTCCTTACTTGAGCTTTATTATAATGTTTTTATATTTTCTTTTTAATTCAAGCGGCATTTTGCGTATGAAAGTTGCTACATAAGTCTTGTTTTTTGTAATTCATGTATTTAATAAAGTTCATTAATACATGAACAAAACATACAGGAGCAAAGTTTCGTCATTAAATTATAAAGCACTTGCTTATCAATGGTTTATTACTGAACTTTAAAGTATAATATACAAATAATATACAAAATATACAAAACACACACTTCTTAGCCATGCGTATAGAATTATGCTCTTTCTCTCTCTCTCTCTCTCTCTCTCTCTCTCTCTCTCTCTCTCTCTCTCTTTTTGGATTTAAACCTGAAAAAAATCAGCGGATAGAAAATGTGGCCTGGAAGAGAGGTTTTCTTTTCGTCTTCGTTTTCATGTCGTTGCCCATGCACGTAACGTAAAATCAGAAGCCAGGTCAAGAGCTAAATTAATTAACACTAACATGATGAAGCGTTCTGATTCACCAACCTTTATCAAATAAAATAGCACTTGATCCAGCACATCCGAGCTCATTTGGCACCCTATTTTTTGCCCTGTGTCGTTCACCTACGTCTAACCCGGGTGTAAAACTTAACGAAGTCACGAGACACTAAACTGATGTCATGAAACAGTCACGTGTGCGTGCACGTGCGATGGAGCTTATTTTATCGTGCTTTAATTTTCCATTTTGATCAGAATTGGACAACAACAACAAAAAAAAACCCTAAATACCGGACACTTGTGCATGACATCATGGCTGTGTGCGTGAGTCGGGGCTGTGCTTCAGAGGTCCGAGAGGTGAAGGCCGAGCACCAGCAGAGGGACTTTCAGCCATTTCCTCTCGTCCTTATTTATTTTTCGCTGCGTTGTTTTCTCAGTATCGCAATGCATCACTTGACATTACCCAAGCAAGCTGGAGCTGCACAGCATCAGCTGAAAGCAATTTGGCTCCGGAGCAGCACAGCTGCCAGGCGGATAAGACTCTCACTCTTTCGTTTACTTTGAAATGCTTTCTTTTCTCTCTCTCTCTCTCTCTCTCTCTCTCTCTCTCTCTCTCTCTCTCTTTCTCTCTCTCTCTTTCTCTTTCCAACATCCAAAATACACAAGGCAGCCAAATTGCTGACATGTGTGCGAGAGCCTGGTGAAATCCTGCATTCTTTCATGCCCTTCTATGCAAAACTCCCCGTTGTTTATTTAAAGAACACAGAACACTTTAGCACTATTAAGAAACATGTTATACGGTAAACTGAAGGTTTCCTCGCAGGAAAAAATCCTCCGCTGTTTATTTTCCTATGCCCCCCTTTTGAAAAAAAAAAAAAAAAACTTATCAGAGTTTGGATTTGAAGGGGAAAAAAACCCAAACCTGGCCACGTTCACAATTAAAAGGACAAAACGAGCAACAGGAGGGAGGGAGGGAGGGGGACGGACGACGGCGGACGCTGGGTGGGGATTTGAACCGAGGCTGTGCGGCGTCTGACGTTAACAGGCAAGGCAAACGTGGAAGTGAGCTGTTTATTTGTGCTCGGGGAGCTGGACAGCTCGGCTGGGTTCCTTCTCTCAATGAGTCCACACATCACTTCGTGTCTCGGTGTTCAGCCAGCTGCTGGCCACCGCAGACCTCCTGACAAGGTGCAGCTCTGTTCCTAACCTCCGGCTACCGCCCGTGACGCTCGCTCTGCCCCGCTCACCGCTTAACTAACGTTTCCTCTGGAAGTGGTCTGAGTGCGTCCGTCAAAACGATCTCCGTCCTAAAAAACATGCTCTGCGCGTAAAGATCTCCTAACGTGTCCGAACATCATTAACTTAGCAAAGTACGCACGCAAACTCGCACGCGTTATTACAAACTCATGGCTCCAGGAGGAATTACAGTTGCCCAATCGCGCAGAAAACGAATGATCATAAATCACCTACATGAGTGCAGTTCGGTTGGGAAATAATAAAAAAATAAAAGCGTACTGTGACCTTGGGAGGGCCTCAAAAGAGAACGCGTTCACCCTGTCAGGTCAAAAGGAGATCACGAGTTCGTAGCCATGCGTGGATGCAGGCTAAACTGGCCGTGCTCTCCAGGTGGGAGGGGCATTCTCTCTCTCCTGTCAGTCACAGAAACACCGGCCAATCACGTGCCCTTGTGGGCCGATGTATGGGGAGTAGATCGCGCTTTCCTCTGAGCGTGTTGCGATCATCGCCCTCACGTGGAATGTTTACCATAATTAGAATTACATAATAATAATAAGTGATCTATAAGTCGTATCTCAGAAATGGAAATTCATGAGATTTATCACGCCATTTTGAGCCACACCCAGACGCCGGGCCTCTCTGAGGGCCTGGATCGGACGGTGGGTGGGTCACTGCGTTCTAAATAGTGTTTATTTTACAATGCGCACTATACTTTTCCACCTGAATGCCCGGCTTGGGAGATCTCTCAAAGGGGCGGGGCTTCATAGAGCGCTGTCAATCAGCGACGCGGTAATGACCATGACCGACACCTGAAACACATGAGCGCCAGTCAGAGGTGCCGGCTGCTGCAGTAGTGGTTAGCTGAGGAGCCTAAGCCACTAGTATTAAGTAATAAGTATATAAATGTTATTAGGTTTATTTTTGTCATTTTTAGCTATGTTTGTAAATAAACTCTAAGTATTTTGGTTTGTGGGCGGCACGGTGGCTGAGTGGTTAGCACTGTCACCCCACAGTGAGAAGGTCCTGGGTTCGAGCCCTGGGTTCGGCACTGGTGCCTTTCTGTGTGGAGTTTGCATGTTCTCCCCGTGTTCGCGTGGGTTTCCTCCAGGTACTCCGGTTTCCTCCCACAGTCCAAAGACATGCACAGAGGGGATTAGGCTGATTGGCCGTAGGTGTGAATGTGAATGTGAGTGTGAATGGTTGTCTGTCTCTGTGTGTCGCCCTGCAGTGGATTAGTGACCTGCCCAGGGCGTATCCCGCCTCTCGCCCGATGTCAGCTGGGATTGGCGCCAGCTTCCCCCTGCGACCCCGAACAGGATTAAGCAGAAGACGATGAATAAAGACGAATGGTATGAATAGTACAATATTTTGGTTTGGTTTGATTATTTGCATTCATTCGCGTTCATTTTTAAAATTTGTCGTTGATCAGTCTAGCTAGGTTGCCATCACTTCTGGGTTCAGCTAGCAGCTTAGCTGGGGGTTTCATTTTGGCACGAAATGGCAGACAATGCTAACGGTGGCCTGATTAAAATAAACAAAATTTATAAAAAACTTCTTTTGATGCTCATGCATAGAAAGAGAGACTGAAAACTGGTCCATAACGGACAGCTGCGCTTCCACTAATAACTTCCTTCCATATAAATTCTTTGTGCAAAGTTTCAGCTGAGAGATTTCACGTTATATAAACTTTTCTTCGCTTGATTATGCTTGATAATGGAACGGAATGGAAAATGTGCTAACTATATTTAATGATCACTGAGATCCTGAGACATTGAGGCCAAATAAATGAAATAAAATCTCACAATAGGCTTCTTTCCTGTAAATATGGTATAATTAATACATTTTCTCCCTGTGAACTGTTTATTTTTTTACTTTGTGCCATATTAATATGTAATTATATGTATGCTAGTATTTCTAATTCACTCACTCACTCGTCTTCTGACGCTTAATCCTGTTCAGGGTCGCGGGACGGAAGCTGGATCCAATCCCAGCTGACTTCGGGTGAGAGAGAGGCGGGGTTACACCCTGGGCAGGTCATCAGTCCAGCGCAGGGTGACACACAGAGACAGACAGAGACAGACAATTATTATATTAATAATAATAATAATAATAATAATAATAATAATAATAATAATAATAATAATAATAATTCAGTAGTCTCTAGTCTTTCGTGGAGGTTACGTTCCAAAACTTTCTGCAAAAGATGAAAATCTGCAATACATGGACGCCACCCCTAAATGCTTTTTTTTTTATAGTTTTATCACATAAATATAAATTTTATAGTTTAAACACATAAATATAAATTTTATAGCTTTAACACATAAAGAAAACATTTGTGAACATATAGTGAGGTGAAGTCTGTGTCGAATTCGTAGTAATGTCACATGTATAGCGAGTACTGCTTCAGGTGAAGAACTGGGATGTTGGCGAATGCTGGTTGCTTCTCCCCGACCGTAGGCGTCGTAGCCAGCAGCCAATCACAACCAAGGATAAATGAATAGCGCTATCTGATTGGCCAGAATCGTTCCTCCAGCCATAATTTTTTTTAGTATCCCCACACCACATTTTCGTAAACAACGCTATGTGTTCTTTGTCTCTTGTGTAAATATGATCTACACTGTACTGTATTTTATATATTATTCATATTTTACTCCATTTTAATTCATATTTATATTTTATAATACCGGGGAAATCCGCAATAAAATGTGATATATTTGAAATAAAAACCGCGAATAGCCGGGGAGTGAAATGTGAACCGTGATACAGCGTGGGATTACTGTATTATTATTATTATTATTAATAATAATAATAATAATAATAATAATAACAATAATAATAATAAACCTATGATTTGCAGCTGCACTACTGTCAGAGCTGCTGTTCTAGAAAATGAATCAACCATTTTGTGATTCATCAGAGTCCAGGATTCTGTGGAATATCGCTGTGGTATGAGAACAATGTTTAACAAACATTTCGGTCGATTAATTCTGCCACATTACACTACCATATTTTGAGGATAATTCGGTTTGACGATGTTTGCATTGCAATTTCACAACTTTGTGCTTTAATATTTCTACATTCAAAGAGATTAGCGTTAATGTAAGGTAACAATCCTTAAATACAACGTCAGAATCAACCTAAGCTGGGAGCCTTTAGCACGCTAAACTGGCCGGAATGATGAAATCCGCACGTCCTCCTTGCAACTTCCAGGATAACCGGTGTCAGCAGGAGAAGGCTTCGGAAGGCTCTGTTAGGAATTTCCACACAATACAGCATGTGATCAGTGACTCAGGTCTCTTTACTTCCTCAGACCAGGTGCTGTTTTGACCCTGCAGGTGCTCCGAGCGGGTGATGAGGCGTAAACAGAAATGTTTTTAAGGCAGTAACTTGTTTCAAGCACTTTAACAGAATAAAAAAACAGAGTAATGAAGTAAAATCATCGCAAAAACATCACAAGTTCCTCTGTTAACAGAGCATGCTGCGTTGTTCAGTACAGTGCCAGTGGGTTTCTGTATGCAAAGTTGAGTACAAATGTTTGGGCATCCTGAGAACCTAGATGTTCCTGCAAGGACTGCAAGGACCCACTTCTTATTCCTCTGAGAATGTTTTCATGTCTTCCGCTTTACATTTTAAAAGTTTGTGAAGTTTTCTCACACTCTTTTTACGTAATTTTTTGCACATACAGTGTTCCCTCGACTCATGAACTAAATCCGTCCCGAGACTCTGTTCGTGACCCGATTTGTTCGCGACCCGAATCAGTGTTTCCCATTGAAATGAATGTAAA
>JAQLOM010000009.1:19303267-19313356 GCA_030068315.1 Chrysichthys thysi | reverse complement strand
TATTCTATGTTTTATTGCCACACATAAACCCATAATACACTTCAAAAACATGTTTTGAGGCTGAAACACATTCATTTCAATGGATAAAATTTAATTTGGGTCGCGAACAAATCGAGTCACGAACAGAGTCTCGGAACAGATTCAGTTCGTGAGTCGAGGGTCCACAGTATCTATAAGTGAAACCCAGCTCACAGAAGAGGAGAACTGGTATCATTGACAGCTCTAGGCTTTGATAACTATTGAAGGTCACTGATATCTAACCAATGAGGACTATACAGTAATGTGAGCTTGAAGGGAACAGTCTGATTTCAGCACGCTTTTTATATTTATATTTATATATATATATATATATATATATATATATATATATATATATATACGGTCTCTGAAATAAGAGCAGTGGTGAATTCTATAACAGACTGTGTGATAACATCTGTCCGTTGTGGCACACTATACGGTGAAGATCCTCTCCCGATAGACCTGTGATTTAACGGAAATTTCTATGCTTATGTCAACACTCAGAGCAACCTGTAAAACAGCTCATGCGGAAAACGTGCTTGCGTTAACACAAACCTGACGAAGGGAAAAAAAAACAAGATTATAAAGATTTTTTTCTGGCTTTTATCTTGTGTAGTAGTTTTCTGATGTCTAGCATGTTAATATTTTAATACCCATATAATGCTAGCAAACCAGTACAGTAGAACCTTAGATTGCGAGCATAATTCGTTCCGGAGACGTGCTTGCAATCCAAAGCACTTGTATATTAAAGCAAGTTTCCCCATAAGAAATAATGGAAACGCAGATAAATTGTTTCACAACCCACAAATATTTATTAAAAAAATTATTAATACAAAATCTGAAGTAAAAATACATGAAACAAAATAACCTGCACTTTAGCTTTAAAATGACTCGTGGCTGGTGTGAGGGAGATGAGAGAGGAGGAGATGAGATGAGGATTACTGTATAGGATGACCTTCACTACAACTCACAGAATCCCTGCAGTCTGTCGCTCACTGGGATCTTTTTCTTTTCGTGTGACTTTAACAAGGAAACTATCCAACGATCGCTGCTTTTGTCTCCTTTGGAGAATTTCGCGGAAATGTGACATTGCATCATCATTAAACAGATTCATCGCCCGCACTGCTACAGCCTTATTCAGGTAGTGCTTTTCTACAAAGTTTTGCACTCTTTCCCACATTGTACACATCACCCTGGGGGCCATTTTCACACATACACTAACAGTATACGCTAGTGCGGATGTTGACTATACGAGTGAGTCACAATCCCGCAGTGAGTGAGGGAGAGAAGTTGTGATCACGGGAGGCTCAGCAGACGAAGTGTACACATACTACTCGTATTGCAAGACCTCGCTCTTTCAAGTCAAAATTTATTAACATTTCTTGCTCGTCTTGCAAAACACTCGCAGACGGAGTTACTCACAATCCAAGGTTCCACTGTGTTTTAAACGATGACTTGTTCAAACTTCTGCTCCGTCTTCCTATTGGTGGATTTCAGAACAACGTTGTAGCAAAGGTCATGCACAGATTTTAATCCGAACTTTCTGCTATAACTTTGTCTCTGGCCGCAGATGATGTGCAAAGAATTCATTTACGACGTGCTATTTTATTTAAAATTGTTGTCGTTCAAAAACCGTTCAGGGTAAATCTGAGAGAATGTTTGAGGACATGTAAAAAGGTCAAAAAGTCCATTTCTGTGTAGTTGTGTGTATGAAAACCAGATTGAAACGGCTGTGCGTTATATGGAAACCAGATTGGAACAATTGTTATTGAGATGCTACAACATTTTTTTCTTTTTTTCCATAAAAAGACTGCTAATGAAAGGTTTAGGTTGCTCGTGGATGGAGACCAGGGGTTTTAAAAATAGACAAAGAATATAAACAGCAACAAATGGAGAAATAATGAGGTGCCTGGAACAGGGAGAATGGAAAGACGTGTCCTCTGAGGTAAGATCATCTACTCTGGTGAATGTGATCTACAATTGGAGAAGATGGATGTTTAAGGAAGATGTAGGTTTGATAGTGGAGATTGGAAGGATGTCATTATAGTGTAGGGTCATGGCCGCTCAGGGGGATGTTGATGTGTATTTATGTGAAGTTGCCGGGCAGAGCTAGGAGGGTCAGCAGAAGTTTGTTGATGGTAGATGACCTGTTTTCAGGCTTGCATGCAGTGCAGTTAATTTAAAAAATGCCGTGAAAGTGCTGTCCTTATAGCTGCTCTGTATTTGTACATGTGGCTTTCAGAGGACGGAGCACAATCAGAAGTCTGATCTTTAATATCATGCGTAGTGTGTTATCGACATGCAGAATATCGTCGGAGGAAGAATGCTGGAAAATAGACGAGGGGAAAGAAGAACAGGAACGATAAGAGTTGACATTATTCATAGTGCAAGAGCTTGCCGAGAATCAGGAATGTCATGGTGCGTTCAACTTGATTTAGAAGTCTGCACTTTGGAATTTTCAAGCTGCAAAATATGAGGGGGGAACATTGACGCCGCAAGAAGAGCGTATGTTTTGTGTTTACTTTCTGAAAATGGTGAGCTATCCGATCAAGGTTTTTAGATTAAACCCAAAATGGGTTGACTGCTCTGACATAAAAACAACCACAGAATCATTTCATTCCTCAGGCAGTGAGGTGATATTTATTGTTAACAATGCAAGTGGGTATTTTAACACTATGCATATTACAAACTCATGGATTAGAAGACCTTCCTGCCCCCCCCCCCTTTAATAAATAAATATATAATGCATTTTCACATCCTGGGATATTCACTCGGAAGAGGCCCTGAATTTTCTGTTGTAGCTCGCGTTAGGATGAAACAATCTGAACCAAAAAAAAATACACTACATACTGTGATGTCTGTGTAATCGATTGCAGTACAAATGATCTGTTCTCTGCCAGACACTTTTCGCCACTTTGCGCCATGTTCCTGGACGTATCAGCAAGCATATCGGGGGGAGAGGGATAGCAGCGATTTTACGATGGATGTTTTCTTTCAAATGTTCCACAGTACGTGGCTTGCTCCAAAAGACTATTCCTTTGCGCGTACCCCATAGGAAGATGTCTGGTGGTGTTGGATCTGGCGATTGTGGTGGGCGAAGCCCCTTTGAAATGACCCTGTTGCCAAAAAAGGACTCAATTTCTGCCATGCTCCTTGCCAACATGATATTGCTCCATCTTCCTGGAAGTAACCTTCCATAAGTTCAGGATCATCCAGTTGATTCACGAACTGTTTAAAAAATATCCAGGTACACATCGGTGTTCACGGTAGTGTCAAAGAAAATGGGGCCTATGATGCGCAACCAAGACATCGTGCACCCTTCACCGACTTTTTAATCATGGAACGGTTTTTGGGGAGAGGCAAAGGCATTTTCAGCGGCCCGTATACGGGTGTCCGGTGCCTACCTCATCAATCAGACACAGGAGCATCCTGGTTTGTTCAAAGCTCCATATACTGTGGAGCACGTTGCACGATGTTTTGTTCAGATTGCTTTGTCCTAGCGAGAGTTATTACAGAATATTCAGGGCCTCTATCGAGTGAATCTTCCTGCATGTTATTTCAATTTTCTGAATCTTTCAGTAAGGGTGTTAATCTACCAGTTTATACAATTATTACAGTAAGCTGGTGTAGGAATAGGGCTGGACGAGATATTACATCAATGTCGTGATAAATTGGCGCATTTCTGAGATATTGTGAGTGCCAGGAAATCTTTTTTGTACATTTTTTTTTTTTTATGTTCTAGATGTGCTAATCTTTACAATTGTAAAATCATTCTCCTTTTAGGTTTTAAGGAATATGACTTTTGCTGGAAGTTTCTTAGCAAGCCTAAGTTTCACCACCCATAACGTGTATCGCAGTATTGTTTTTGAGAATCATGATATGATTTTAATTTTTTTTGTCATATCACTAATCCCTAGTAGCACGTTGGATTTCTCTGGCTGATTTGTTGGACTTGTGCAAGACAGCGTTTAAATAGGAATGCAATATTTTTGATAAAAGCACTGTGGGAGGACTAAGCAACATCATCTGTGTGGTTGGTGAGAGCTTATGCAAGCTTTACCCAAGATTATGACCTCTGGCATGTAGACATCATAAAATCAGCAGTTATTTTTAGATTTCCTGCGGCTTTATACAGAAAGTCTTGATTAGTAACGGCAATAAACGAGTTGTGCAAAATTTGAGCTTAGACGTTTTGACATCTTTCACTACAGTGAGTCAGAGAGTCAAGGACGTTGACAAGAATTCCCTGATTGCTAGTGAAAGTGACGACTTGCCGATCCGATCAGCACAGATGAATGGGATAGCATAATCCGCCAAGAGCTGAATAGTAAGATGAGAGCATCCTTGGGGTGGAAAAATTGCAAAAAAAGAAAAAAAGAAAAACCTTAACAAAAAAAACACAGTGACCTTTGAACTTCAGCCAAAATCATCAGACCAGAAGATCTTGGAGGTCCTCTGTCTAAACGTGTAAAAGAATTGTGTGATGAAACCATTAGCAACAGAGTTGTCTTTGGATGTACAAAAACATCACAGTCCAGCAGTGACCTGCAGATGGACCAATCATGACTAATCCAGAGTGAAACTGGGAGTGGGGGGATAAAGAACAAGTAAGAACTGTGGAGAACTTTTTTGTAACAACCTGTTCTAGGCAATGGAGCTTCCCAAAAAAACAGACAATATTCAAATCCGTGTCATTCCATGTTAGTCAACCCATTCAGCCAATCACCAACCAGGCTGCTAAAAATAAACAAAAGCTGAAAAATAAACAAAAATCCAACAGCAAAGACATTTCAAGTCAGAGGTTCTCAACCTTCAAATTGGAGAATCCTCTAGCTTGATTGAGCTATTCAGCTTCTTAAAATGGAGAAGAAAAATTTCCTGTTAGAGGCTAAGCATAAATGAAGTCCAAAAAACCAACTTTCCAACAGAAAACATTGAGTAAGATGCACCAAAATTGGCAGATATTGTTATTTGCTTTATTTCGGCGTATCAAACTGTAGGGAGCTAAAAAATTGGAAAAATAACTAGCTGCAACTCAGAAACTTTTGTGGGTTTTTTTAAATGTTAACCATCACACCTTTTGTAACATTCTCTGTTCGGCCAATGATGTACATTTATATAAATTATTAAGCTTAAGGCAGCTTATCAAGAAAAGAATGAATTTCATGGATTATAATTTTTTTTATTAATTTACTCCGTCTGGTCTGATTAACGAAGTGAATACTTGGGAACGTTCAGTGACGAAAACAATGTTCAAAGATGAATGGACAGAGAAGTATGCGTTTATTCTCTGCTTCAAATTCAAAACCAATGCCTCATCTGTTCTGAGTCAGAAGTGGTAACGTGAAGCGGCACTGAGAAACAAAACCGCTTCATATCTTCTTATAAATAAACCATAAACACCATCATTAATGGTTCAGCGTTTAGTTGGAAATGACGTCCATGTGTTTTGTTTCTTATTCCGATTGTCTGTAGCTTAAACTTCCTAAAAAGTCCTTAAAGGAATCTTCTGATTCTTTGCACTGTACACACTTTAAACGATTCTCTTTGATCTGGAATATGATCCTTTTTTTTTTAACGTTGATTTATACTTGACACATGGCTTTGTGTGTGGGCAGAAACAGCAGCAGTATGACTGACTGATTTGTTTACACACTCATCTGTGTATCTTATGTACATCTGGAGAATTGAAAGTGACATCCACAAGATGGCTCATCAGCTCCAAACCATCCCTGTTCACCAGGTTTTCAAGTGGAACTTTACGTTGTTTAGTGAATTCATGCACGTCGACTTTAAACAAGCTCTGTTTCTCTCAAAACTTTCTGGCATCGTCGTGATTGTCGGCATGAGCTGTGACTTAATTCAAAAAAGTATTTACTAACCTTGAAAATTCATGACACTGGTAGAGTAATCCCCTGGCTATTCGCGGATTTATATAGAATATATGAATTTTTTTGCAGATTTTTTGCCCCGGTATAATAAAATTTAAACATGAATTAAATTGGAGTAAAATATGAATAATATCTAAAATACAGTACAATGTATATCATATTTACACAAGAGTCAAAGAACACACAGCGTTGTTTACAAAAATGCGGGGAAAAAATATGGCTGGAGGAACGAGTCTGGCCAATCAGAATGCCCTATTCATTTAACCTTGATTGTGATTGGCTGCTGGCTACGACGCCTACAGTTTGGGAGAAGCAACCAGTATTCGCCAACATCCCAGTTCTTCACCTGTAGCAGTACTTGCTATAAATATGATGTTTCTACATATTCTACACAAAATTCACCTTGCTATATGCTTGCAAATATTTTCTTTGTGTTTAAATGTGTCTCGAAAGTGTTTAAAGGCTCATTTAGGGCTTAAACCGTATCCGTGTACCGCAGATTTTCATCTTTCACGTAAAAAAGTTTTGGAGCGTAGCCCCTGTGGAAGACTTGGGTTTACTGTATACATTACAGAGGCTTCTGTACGTTTGAAGGTGACATGAAAGGTTTTTAAAATTCAGCCCACTAACTGTAATATGTAACCCAACTAGTGATTGTGTTCAATATAGATGTAGAGTTATATATATTATATTGAGGGTAATTTGTTTTGAAATGCGAAAATACAGTGGTGCTATTCTGCCCACACTATTTACGTTAGTAGAGTGGGACCTCGATTCATGAACTGAATCTGTCCTGAGACTCTGTTTGAGGCCAGATTTGTTCGTGGCACGAATCCGTGTTTCCCATTGAAATGAATAAGTCATTAAAATCACCTTAATTATAGAAAAATAAACCTAAATGAAATAAACAGATGATTTTAAGGCACGTTCCCTTTGCGGTGGAGACGTAGTCGCTGGCATAGGTGGACGGTGGTGGAGGGATATGGCGGCGCTTCTCATGTTTTGTGATTATTTCGTTCTTCATTTCAACTGTTATACGCTTAGGCTTCTTACTCTCACTACCATTTCCACTTTCTTGGAACCCGTAATGAAGGTTTATCGAGCGAAAATGCAGAGAAACACAACGGAAAAAACGAGTTGAACACTTTCACATCCTGAGAGTTTGACCGGAACTGAATGTTTGTGGCGTGAAGCGTGGGTTGGCTGTCTGTATGTCAGTCGGGGATTTGTTCGTCGGTCGGTACAAAATCTATTCAGGAATTAAGTTCGTACATCGATATGTTTGCCATCCGACGCGTTCGTGAGCCGAGGGTCCATTGTACTTTCTTATTGACTAGCAAAACCAGTTTCGATTCGGTGCATGACTGCATTTAAACTTACTGCACCTTATGGGGATGTGATGAAACTTGCCGCACTACACACTCTGGCCGAAGTATGATCCAGTATGTAGTGTATTTGGTAGAACAATTTTAATTAGCGTGCATGGACGAAAGGCAGTATTTTCAGAATCAGGAATGCACAAGTTTGTGGAAACAATTTCACAAAAATTCCAGCTGTCAATCAACTCTCCTGCTATTAGTAACGCTGACCTCATGGTTAAAGGTTAAACATGAGAAAATGAAGACGCTATCCAGGCTTTGATATATTTTATTCCGTGAGGACAAAACGGCACAGCTCATGGCTGAAATGTTGATTAGCAACTTTTTGTTGAGAGCACAAATATGGTCATGCATTAGGAAGCTTTGTTAGAGAAGGTGGTCTGTTACCAAGTCTGTATTAATACACGTGGCTAAGTAACTAGCTTGCCATATGTTAACTAATACTCTGAAGCTTGTACTAGCCTGGTGGCCTCACTAATAAATATATTTTTTGTCCACTCTTGCTTTTTACTCGCTGTAAGTACTTGAGGGCGATAACACACCTGACTGGAGTTCATCATCCCATTATGAGCTTTCCGTGAGGTCACAGGTTGGATCAGAGGGAAGACCGACAGAATGCATCATATATCAACAGGGCTTTACACATACATTCCTGCAGCTTTCCTCCAAAAGCCTGTCGGAGCTGGTTTAAATCACGTCATTGAGATCACGCTAACCGATACCGTTGCTTAACTGCTCGCCACATTTAAGAAAGCTCAGAGAGAATATATAAATATAAATTAAGTAAAATCAGAGATAAATCTGCGGAGCGTGAGGATGCCTAGCACTGGTCTGGAGATGTTTTGTGGAGCTGTCGCTCCACGTAAACAGAACGAGCTGCGGCGAGTTTGTGATTAATACAGTTCATTATGTTCTGAAGGACAGGAGAGGTCGGCGGCGCTTCGGGCTTCACTTCTTCACAGTTTCGGGTCTGGGGTGCCCCCCTACCAGCATCCCCCCACCCCATTCCCCGCCTCCTTCGGCGACCCCCTCTAACCAAAGCCATGCCGCATCTGTGCGTCTTGGTGGCCGCATTTTTGTACCCCTCCAAAATTGCTCGGTGCAAGAGAAACCATATGTGCACTGTAAAAGCGGGCGCATTTGAACTGTGCTGTAGACTGGCCATCAGAAGAAATCATTTTAATACTCTCTCAGGGTCGGCTTTAAAGAAAACACGCCGCAGCAGCGAGAGCCTCTTCCTCTGGACCCAACTCGCCCCTGCACGCAGGCCCCCTGAGCCGAGACCGGAGCCGGAGCTGGCACGCCGGCTCGGAGTCATAAAAATACATAACGCAAGAACGGGCTGAATATTGGGAAAGAAGAAATGCAGGCACCCCCCCTCCAATACGTTCCAGCCACGCTAATGTCAGAGTTATGTCGAAATTCTCTCTGCACTTTCCAACACCGTTAAGCTGCCAAGATGTTTTGTGTAACTTGTTAGCGTTACACATGTTTTCAGGCTTTATTTTTTAAATAAATAGGGCTTGGGTACAATGAAATTTTGGGTTAATATAAGGGGCAAGTGCAGTTCAGGTTCTGTTTATTTATTTATTTATTTATCTTATTAACCCGTGCTGCTGAGAGTGAAAGTATCTCAATGTAAAGTAAGGATGCGGAGATCAAGCAGCAGAAGAAAAGCTACATTTATGTAGCTTGTTTTGTGTACTAAAATTTAACGTGAGAGGCAGACTTGAGAGAAACCGTAAACCAAGATGAAGTAGCAAAAAAATAAATAAAGGCAAATTATAAAAGCGCAACAAATTACGGCAGGAGACAGAAAGAAGAAAGTCATCTAATATATGAATAAGTATTTAATAAGAATACAATAAAATTCCCATTATGCCACATTATAAGATACAAGTTGATGACAAAGTGTAAAAGGTGTTTATTTTATTTTTAAGTTATTTTAAAATGCATAATTTTCCCAAAAGCAGCAGCAACTTCTTTCCAAGTTTTTTTTTTTTTCCCTCTTTCCCTCTTTCTTTCTTTCTTTCTTTCTTTCTTTCTCCATAACATCCCTATACGCATTTAACGATGGGTCGAACCGAAGAAACTGAGATCAGATCACACACACTGTTGGATTGGGTTGGTCCGAGGAATCATTCAATACATTTGTTTGAATTTGTCATGTTCCTGTGTTGAAACGAATGGTCGTAAAAGTAAGAAATCTTGATTCTAATGTCCTCGTCGCCATCACTGAAGTGGTAAAGACACTGTGGCTTGTTGAGGATTTTGCGTACAGGTGCATTTTGTTTAATGTGCATGCTGACTGTGCGTGTGCGTTTTTCAGGAGCTGACTCCATTAAGAAGTACTGGAGCCGTTACTATCAGGGCTCTCAGGGCGTCGTGTTTGTGTTAGACAGCGCCTCGTCTGATGAGGATCTGGAGGCGGCGCGCACGGAGCTGCACTCGGCCCTGCAGCACCCACAGCTCTGCACCCTGCCCTTCCTCATCCTCGCCAATCAGCAGGACAAACCGGCTGCACGCTCCGTCCATGAGGTACAAACTCACACATACACACATGATATACAGGAAATGATGGACACTATGAGTGTCAGACATACACAAAAGTCACACACACGCACTGTTTATACATACATATACCTACACAGTGAGTGTGACAACACACACACGCATGCAGCTTTTCATGTCATGTTCAGGAAATGGACACTGTGGGGGTGGGACATAATATACACACACACACACACACACACACACACACACACACACACACACACACACACACACACACACACACACAC
>JAQLOM010000009.1:19271172-19283711 GCA_030068315.1 Chrysichthys thysi | reverse complement strand
AACACCACTATTGAGGATGAAGACACCAGGGGTGAGTGAGGGTGTGTGTGTGTGTGTGTGTGTGTGTGTGTGTGTGTATACATACACACATACATTTTTTTTTTGAGGCTTTATAAACCATTTCCACTGTCTTATAAACATGTCCTATGCTCTTAAACACTTTCTACACTCTTAAACATACATAATTTTAACAAAATATAAAATTCTACATGCGTACTTGCGCCAGTGAGGTTACTTCCTGTTACCAGCTGAAGCAGAATTGGCTTACACAGCCACTTTCACTTTTCATCTGCTGATGAAATACAGTACATACTGTTTTATTTCGATTTAAATGTTTTTTTAATGTTTGAATTAACATTTTTTTTAAATTAAATTTTATATTCCAGAGTCCCGCGAAAGCTAAAAAATTCCGCGAATCAAAATTTGGAAATCCGCGATGCAATGAACCCGCGATAGGTGAACCGCGGTACTGCGGGGGTCACTGTGTGCGTGTATACACACACACACACACACACAATGTGCCAGTAGGAGCCAATGTGCATCTCTAAAACTCCAGTGTTTCATTTCCTGGTCACTTTAAACCTCAGCTGCTAAGCTCTGTTGGGTAAAGGTGTCTTGCTGCATGTTTCATTATTTATTTATGATATAATCTGTAAAACTCGTTACACCAATGAAACATTATAAATTGACGCATCATGAAGTCAGCATTAATGAAGTGTCCTTGTTAAGGTGTGACATTTATTTTGGAATTGGTGGAAGTGACTCTACACCATTCATGCATCATGATGTAATCACACCGCATCCGACTACTGCAGCATTTAAACATTAGTGTCACGGTCATCTCCAGGTTGCCTCCAGAGCAATCAGATTGACATGTAATCCTTCCAGTGATTATTCCAGCAGATCCCAGCGATGGAAATGGTCATTTCAGCAATATGAAATTTGCTTCATTATTGCTGCAGACAGTTTTTTTTTAGCCAGGTTAGCATTATTCCCTAAGTAGTATTGACGGATCCTGGCTGTCTTAAGTTCCACTGTGTTGTCTGAATTTGATCCTGTTTCGCTGTGGAATAGAGCAGAGTGAAAGACCCATTGGTTACATGCCATTCTTGAAGGACAAAAGTAGTAAATGCTGCCTCATCACATCTCGCTAGAGACTCAATTATTTAATTTGTTAGAAATAAAATGGCTGGCTTGTTCTTGTAACATCCTTCCTCTTGGACTAGTAGGAAATCCATGCTTCAAGTACGAATCACTGTCTGAAGCACTTGGGGTTAAAAAAAAAAATCAGATGCATCTTTTTTAGTTCTCCTAAGCCATATTAACTTTGACCTGAACTAGTTCTAAAGCTGCAATTTCTCCAACGGTTTGGTACGTGCTCAAGTAACCCGTGGCGCAGTTTTTGGCTCATACACCAGTTTGCGTCAAAGCCCATTTCAGCAAGACCTTGAGTCCGTTTCTCAGACATTTAGCAGCACATATTAGGCATAAGATATGCGAGGAGACTCGTCGCCAGCTTCCATGCCCTCTGTTGCCCTGTCTGTCTCCAGACAGTTTATTATCAAGGTGGTGACGACAAGCTGACGTTTCACTGCTTCATTGTTAGACAGGCTCAACATTCCGACATCCCGTCACCTTCTTTTCCTCTCGGTTCCTTGTTGCATTTTAGCTTTTAAGACCTGAATGTGTTGCACTCAGACAATAGACAAACACGTCTGTGCTTTCCAAGTCTTTTTAGGATTGTGTCCATTTGTAGCAATGAAATCTCACACAGGGAAATCTTAATCAACATTCTTGGCATGATAGGGGCACTTTGACTCAAAGGATGTTTTGTTTGATTATTTTTTTCGCCCTCCCTTAAAGAGCCGTCTCTCTCTCTTTTTCTCTTTCTATACTTCTCCCTTTTGGTCGTTGTTTGTCCTTTGCCTGTCAGGACAGATTTGGTGTTTATGAGAGTGCAACATTGACATGAAGCTTGTGTACCGTGTCAGGGAATTTGATGGAGCTGAGGGTATGAGAGGCCAGGGTAAGGAAGCGTATGCTCACTAGGGCCCCTCTGTACTCGGGGGAGAGGGTCTGGAAATGCACCAACCAGGCAAGGAGATGACAGGCTCACTTCCAGAATCACGGCCAAAGCACGCAAGTAGTGTGCTTTTCCATCAGCTTGGTGTTTCGGTCTTGTGTACATCCGGTGCTTTGGCATGCAGTTTGTCTCTTTTAAATATGGGTGGGATGGAAAGCTCTGAAAGACATCCACAAATATAAATGCAAACCCTTGCAAAAGCTTGAATGATGTTTATTATATAACGGAGTCGGATGAAATTTCGGCTTGGTTATACGATAAGCCGAGAGGACTTTTGAAAGCAACGGAAGGAGTTTTGCATGTATATTCATGGGTCAGTGTGGAGATTACATTTTACATTTTGTAAAATTAGAATCGGAGGGTTTTTGTATAAAATTGAGCTCTTGGTTTGACCTCTAGGAGCTGCACAATTTTATTAAAATATAACTTTTGTTGTCTTTGCAGCCTTGGCTCGAGTGAGTTGATTTCCAAACAGGCCCATTATTGTTTGCACTTGGCTGTGTTGTGCTGTGCCACAGATGTTCTCCAAAAACAGTAACAACGCTATTTTTTATTTAAGGCCAGAGGTCTCTCTTTTTTTTTTTGTTAATTTTTAATTTTTTTTATTGCGATAGACTCATTCTTTGTGCCATCATTCTATGCAGATGATCAACTGGTTGCTCAACACTTTGCTCTGCGGCTTCATGTTGTGACATTCATGGTGAATGGTGTTTAGTGGTGTGGCACGACATGCCATCGTGAGCTGTCATGCTGTTTTTTGAGGAAGATCACTCTGGCTTGCTCGGGTTCAATCTGCTAGTCATGTTTGGTTGTTTCCTTTTTGCTTGTTTCAGGAACACCAGGCATCAGATCAGAATACGCCCATGATGTGATGCCGGTCCACCGTAGTGCACCATGAAAACACACATATTCATGTTCAGTTACAGTTACGAGTGGCCACCATGGTATTGGGAAGTACATGAAAAATGGGAAACCCGAAGCAGGGAGAACATTCAAAACCCCACATGGGCAGTAACCTGAGCTCAGGATCAAACCGAGGACCCTGGAGCTGTGAGGCAGCAACACCTACCTATTGTACAGCCATATGCAGACTTTTCGTCGTTGCTGTTAAACGTTAAAGATTGCTGCATCCACCTATAGCAGCATATTATTGTGCGCTGTCCAGGGAAATTCAGTGGATCTCAATCTAGAGCAGCAGGTTCAACGCACTGATGGAATCCTTACCCAGAAGTATTGGGACTGTTAAGATATAACCAAGTACCAGCAAGGAAATGTGTAACGTGACTAATTTTGCAGGTTTACCTGCTTGTGCAAGTAATCTCACCAATTTATGATGGGATTGATCTGTTGGAGATTGTGCAGGCCTGTCAGTGTCCTGGTGTTTGTTACTTGACGAACATCACACAGCTTTGGCTCTTTTTGGCATTCTTGAATGTGGGACTGTCTGTGTTGTGATATGTTTTTGAACATGAAACTTGAAAGTTACCTTTATGGCGTGGTTAGATAATCATACCGTCCGCTTTTATTCAAAATAATATTCGACTAACTTTTGGCATTGTGTTGCTGTTGGTAGGTGCGACTCATAGGGTAGCTGTTCAAAGTGAGATTTTGGATTTGTTCAGGCTTTTGTCTTGAGAAAACCATGGAAGAAGGAGCAAGGTTTTGGACTGGTCCATTGTTGTCCTTCAACTTTCAACCAGCCGTAAGCTCTCATGTCAGAATATTGCATCCCAGGGAGTATTTAATACTGCAGTTCCTTAATAGATCCACTGTGTATTACCTCAAAATTGGCCAGGTGTTCGGTTTTTCTGCAATCCTATTCTTTTTCTTCGTCTTTATTGCCTCTCTAGTGGCTTTATGCTATGAGTGCCTTTGAGCAGTATTGCCAAAGCAGTTAATGACAATTGATTTGACAAATCACTATTCATTAACTTTCTCTCTTGGTCTCTCTTTTTATGATCTCTCTCATGCTCTCTTTCCAACCCTCAGTTTTTCAAGTAGACCGACTTGTGCCGTATCCAGGACTTGCGTTTGAGCGTTTGGCGCTCTCTTTGCTTTTGCTGTTATATTGAAGTCTCTTTATGGCTGAGTGACTTGTAATGGAAACATTTGTAGTTTTGTAGGATTAAGGATTTAAAGACAGACTTATTATAGTTGCTGTTTTATTTTTTTTTTCTTCTGAAAGGCTGCGCAAGCTGTTACATGCAAGTGCTTTTGGCTAAATGTCTTCAGATTGCACAATCCAAATTCAGATATGTTTTCTCTAGTGCTGTCAGACGATTAAAATATTTAATCGAGATTAATTGCATTTTATCCATAGTTAACTTGTGATTAATTGTAGATTAATTGTGAAATTCCTCTCTCTTCTAAATACACCTTAAAGGGATATTTTAGTTTTTAATACCCTCATCAACATAGGAGTGGACAAGTATGCTTGTGTTGTGCAGATTTATTACTCTGATGGTACCTTATTTCACATTGACCATTCGTAAAGACTTTGGGCTTGTTGACTAAACCATCTGGTGGGGCTTTGAAGCTGAATTTTCCATTCCGAATCCTATGTTGTTTATCCATTTCTGCTTAACAAAAACGTCTGAGTCTCTATGGCAGCTGTAGTGCTGCTCATACTGCTGAATACAGACGAGTTAAAACTTCAGAAATGTATTTTAGTGAGAATTCACTTGGCTTATAAATAATCACCCGAGGTTTCCTTTTTCGTTCAGTAAATTTGTTTCACATCTTACGTACAAGTATTAAGAGTCAAAATATCCCCCTGTGTGAGCATCGACGCCGTACCTACGCTGTAGATTTTTCACAGAAGATGTACTATAGCTATAACTCAAGGTTTTAAAGAGCTGATACTGGAGACTCCTTCCATAAATGGTAAAGAAACATCACCTTACATATAACAACTTCTGTTTTGTTTTTTGTTTTTTTTTGTTTTTGTTTCCTTTCTGATGGGAGTGTTACCACCAGTACTGGCTCCTACAAGAGAGCCAGCTGTTCATTAGATCTTACTTGCACGTTCATTTTCAGGAACTCAAGGCCCATTTTTGTCCATCTAGGATCAGTCTGTCTCCGATTCTTATCTCAAAAAGATGTGGTTGAGTGTTTGTTTAATTTATATGCAATTATCACTGTAACCAGCAGATGAACTTATTAGATCTTGGAGTTGATCCAAGCAGGGTAAGGGTCACATCTCTGTAATAGTTTTCTCCCCCAATAGCTTCCTTCCTCATTGAGGTAGTATTTAAAGGTATTTTTGCCATATGATTCAGTGCCATGAGGGACTAGAGTAGAGGTGGAAATGTCTTCTTTGTCCACATCATTGGCATCAGGTTTGACTTGCTTGGAACTGGAAATATGTCCAGACAGTACCCTCCGAAAGTATTGGAACAGAATGTCCAATTCTTTTATTTTTGTCGTACATAGAAGACATTTGGGGTCAAGATGAAAAGATAAACATGGGACGACAGCTCGGAGAGCGTAGAGCTTTCATTTTCTGATATTTACATCTGATGTGTTAAACGATTTAGAACATGGCACGTTGGGTGCCGTTTGGGGAGCAAAAGTATTGGACCAGACAGACTTGACCGAAATAGCTCCTATGTTTTTGGCTCTATATCCCTTGTTTGCAAAAAGTGCACCAAGCCGGCGACCCACTGACAGCACCAAACTGTTGCCGCCTTCTTTTTATGATGGATGGAAAAGCATCACATAAGGATAAATAATTTAATTTGAAAAACAACAAGGATGCATGCATGCTATTTTCCCCACCCCCCTAACTATTCTTTCCATCTTTTCAAACAGATAAAGAAATATTTTGAGTTGGAACCTTTGGCTCGGGGGAAGAGCTGGTTGCTCGAGGGAAGTACGGTAGACAACATGGACGTCGTGAAGGAAAGCTTCACCCAACTCATCCATCTGCTGGAGGAAAAGGACCAGGAGATGAGCAGGATATGAGCTGGGAGTTTACTCCAAGTCCCAGCATCCTCCACACCGGACAGTACAGATCTCCACCTCACCACAGGCGAGAGAGAGAGAGAGTGTGTGTGTGTGTGTGTGTGTGTGTTTTTCTCTTGACTCTAACACAGCACGCTGAGAGGAATACGATTTCACACAAGTGGGGTTTATATCGTATCATATCATAATTGAAGTATGACGTTTATGGTTCTTCATATTAGTACCACGAGTTACCCGAATGTCGATTTGCGTCGTCCGTAAACACAGTTCTGTGTTAAATGTCCTGTGTAATACGCACCTAGTTGCACATTGCTACGTAACTGATAAAGTTAAACATTTTTCTTGGTATGTAGAGAAACTGGAGAGTTTTTCTTAATACGTAGGTTGTTCTGTTTAGTGTGTGAGTGCGTGCGTGCGTGTGTGCAAGATGAACGTTTTTACTTTAAAAGCCTTAAAGTATGTGATGTGGGTTTTTTTTTTCTTTTTTAAATCCAACTACAGTGACTTATTAAACCATAAAACAGTCTTAAATAATCACGGCTGTGAAATTACCACTTTATTCCCAAAACCACAAACAAAAATTCCAAGATTCCCGAATAGCGGAATCCCTCTGCATGTGTCTCTGGTGTATTTGTAAAAATCATGCATCATTCAGGAGGATTGCTTGAGGTTTTGTGATATGTTTCAGTGCTGTTATTGCGTAGGTGTACTTTTATATAACCACAGCATTTCAAAACGGAAGTGTTTTGTCTGTCGGAGATGTGTCGTCTCTGCGTACTAGTGAATAATCGCGGTAATTAATTACCGGGAATGGTGTAGTGCCAGTTACATGTCGTGATCGTGGTATTATAAGGTTCTGTTTGGGTTTTGAGGTCAAAGTTTTGACATTCCACTTACTGAACTCTGAAATGTTCATCATAGCTGAACAAGGACTACATTTTAATGTAACTTTTAAATTTGCAGTATCAAAATTCCAAGGTGGGCGTGTGCTGTATGTAAATTTTTCCATACACACGATTTTTAGGCATCCTGAACGATCCAGGAGTGTAGTCGAGTGTAATAATAGTACATAAACATTACAGTACTTTTTTGAAATAATTCTTGTACAGATCTGTTGTCTGATACCTACACAACTGACATTTTTCCTGTTGATCATGTGCAAAGAGTGTATTGTAAGGCTGTTTAATCTTTTTAGGTTGGATCCTTTTTTCCTACTTTCGCTCGTTGGCCATTTTCGCTTGTTGGCTACCTGATGTTAAGGATATTCTTTTCAAATGTTAGTTGAGGTCTTCCATACAATGATGGAATTTATTTCACGTTAATAGCTCTCAGTTTACCTGCGAGTATGAAAAGTGGTCATGCAGCGTCAGTTAATATTAGGGCGTTCAAAACATGTACGCAACTGTCTGAATCATTTCGATTTGTGACGCCAAGTTGTGGCGCTCCAAGGCAAAATGCGTGAATTTTTGCAGGTCTGATCATATGATGCAATATCATATTAACTGTCACTCGGCACTTGATGTTGGCCACAATGTTAACTTTCTGCTGAGACAAAATACTTTTATAGATAATTTTGAAAAATCTGTGATTATAGTATTGTACAGTAACTTTTTATTACATCTACAGATAAGTTATTTTCTCCTTTGTGACGTTTAAATAATTCACTTAGATTATTAGACTTAGATTATTGGTTCATCCTGGATGATGATGACCTTGCCGAAAGCACCTTATAAATCTGTGACTTTGGAAAAACTTTAAAGAAAGATACAAGACATTACAATATTGATACAACATAGTAAAGTTATGAAATTTCTTGACCAAACTACCAGACGGAACCTTAATAATACCAAGGTCACGCTATGTCAACGAATTCGCCTTCACTTTTCTACGTCTCGTTAGATTTCAGTAAATTTTCTTACTGTTGCCTCTGAATGTAAAGCGTTCCTATCCTTTCTCAAACCATCAGTAGTGCCTCTTGTTTAGATGGAGTGTCCTTCATCTAACCCTCTTTCTTTTTCTTAGCTCAGTTTCCCTTCCCAACTTCAAACTTGAGTGCCAATCCAATCGCTTTCCAATCCAAACTGTTCCCGTGCCATTAATTATGGTGTCTCTTCAAAACCAAAAGCTTAAACCCTAATAAAACCCATCAAGTCTTTGTAGCATTCGTCCAGCATTTGTACCGCTTGAAAACACTTAATAGCCTCCTGGCTGATTTAGCTGCCTTTTTATAATTCACACAATTTGTACATTTGTTACAGATTATTCTTGTTTTTTGTTTTAAATTTGTTTTTTTGTTCATTTTGGTTTGTTGTTGTTTTAGTTTTTTGAAGGCCACGTGCCTGTCTTTGTACTGGCACGGATCTTAATACATCTAGAAGGGCCGTGATGTCGGTCACAGACTGCTAATTGTGTATATATGTGTAATTTATGCGTAATTTCAACTGAGCAACATGAACAATAAAGGCTGAAATAGGAAAAATAATTAGAATCTGTGATGTCTGATGTTTTATCATGAAAGATTAAAAAAACAAATTGACTACAACTCAAGAGCTTCGATTCTTGGTGATGGCTCGTACTACCACATGGGTTTTCCTACCCTTTTTTTTTCCCTAACAGAAACACGTTTGCTTTATTGTTAGAATTGGAGATTATAAGTTCGAATCCTGATGTACACAGATGGGATTCTAGAGAACGAAAACAAATGTGCTTTCTGTGTGGGAGGGGCATTCTCTCTCTTGCCTGTCAATCACGATCAGAGACGGGAGCCAGTCACGAGTACCTGTGAGCTCATCAGCAGTTCACAAACATACAGTTAGTTAGCTTCCTGTGGCTTTGAGGAAGGTTTAGAAAAGTTGCTTTTTTTTTTTTTAAATTGAGTCAAATGCGACTGAGGCGTTAATTTGAGTGCACTGAATGATGGACAGGATTGTAGTCCAGCCCCGAACTATCATTTGAACAGTTAAAGAGAAAGCAAAACAGCCAGCCAGGGTTTAATCATATCTTTGTCAGTGCTTGACACCAAAACATTGACCAGCGATTTGCAGACTTCCTGCTGATGGTGCAAACACGATAAAACACTCTGCTATTTGTGCACATTAGATTATGTTTCTCTTGGTTAAGGAATAAAACAGCAATCTGGTGCTCGTCAGACATTTAAAGGTGTCCAATACTGTTTTTGTTCAGCTTAATATTCCTGAATTTATTTAATTTATATTCCTGAACATCCTAGGTTATATTCGACATTTATTTATAGATGGACTAGTTGTGGTGTTTAAGGTTGGGAACTGACCAGTCCCAAAGACTAATAACTTGAAGACCTCGGTAATAACTAGCAGGGTGTTTAAGAAGAGCGCAGGTCTCTGCCCTGGACAAAAGTTGATTCTTTTTTGATGTGGAAATCTGCGAGCGCATTCACTTTATATATCTTGATGCATTTCCAATGGAGTCATTGTATTTCTACATTGACTGTGTTTTACTACTATTGATGTTTACTGTCATTTACTGGATTTTAGATGTATGGAGAGCAGACATCCACCAAGGCCAAATGCTGTATCTTGCTCCAAAAGTTTAATGGGTTCTTCCTCAGCCCATGCTACACCGTCTCACCAAGCTTCATGGAAATCAGTTAGGTTGGTTTGCTAAATCTTGCTTGCACGAAGATAGATAGACCAGCAAATTGCACCAAAAACGTAACCTTTTTGGCAGAGGAAACTCTAGGGGTTTTTATTTACAGGTTGTGATTTCCACCCCAGCTTGTGCTTCGTGTATTCCTGGGCATCTCTGGATCCCAACTTTTAAGAAATTTCCCACTTCGCTGATTTTACCTTGAACCAAAAACAGCGAGTTTTAATGTTCATCTACCAAAGCCTATGATTTTCTCATCGAGATCAGACACGCTAGAAAGCCAGCGTGCACTTCCCCTGTCCATTCCTGGCATTTAATGATCTCCGGAGCGTAGGATTACTGAATCTTGCCTTGTTCTGATAATCTGGGTCATCCTGATCCCTCTGATGACTCAGATGGAGGGAACCCTTCCCCTCTAGGCTTCCAGAGCTCTTACTCTCTCAGGATTTCCTCTCTTGCCGATGAGTCATCTGCATTACAGGCTTTATCTGTCCGGCCTCCTCGGGTACACAGAGCGGCATGCCATTTCTCTTCATTACCAAGTATTAGCTCATAAAGTTGAAGGTTACCGCGCTCTCCATGCGCTGATTTATTGCCGCTCACCACTTCACAGAGTAGTGCTTCGGCATCACATCAAGCTCTCGAGCTAAAAGCCTTCAAGATGCATCCTTTTTCTGTTTTGTAAAGTCCATCAGGCGTTTTATGTGGAAAATGTGAGCGAACCTGCATGTACGGGAACACAAGCACACGCCGTCCGATCTGCATTCTTGGGGGGGGGGGCACGTTGCAGTTAACTTCCGAATAAATCAAATGCTTAGTTTAGTTTTCATAAGTGCACCATTCACCGCCTGAAAATATTTAGAGGAGAGAAAAATGTACGCTTCAGGGTTGATTGTAGAGACTTTGACTCTTTAGTGGAATAAAAAATGCAAATTAAATTTCTGCCATGAGGGAGTCCTTATTAAAAAGAAAAAAATCTTTTCTGAAGCGCTGAGACGATGCGTCTGGCTCGAAAATGAACTTTGCCGTCAAGTGTCACGTCCCCGACTAATATTAGCATTCAGATGGATGAGCACCTGGGATTAATCCTTAAACTTGAACCATGTCTGAAAAACTTCACAAAGCTGTCTGCAAGACAGAAACTTTCTCTCTCTCTCTCTCTCTCTCTCTGTCTCTTGTTCCTCACTGTCAGTTTGGCAGCCAGAATTACGTTAAGCTTCTTAAAAACGTCTCCTCCTTGCTCTCCGTCACACCTGCACAATAAGAGCCCGTCAAATTTTTCCTTCGTGCTTTAAATGAGTTTCTTCTGTCTGAAAAGTCTGGACTCCTGCTATTTTTTTTTTAATTTTTATTTAATGACATGCAGCTGATCTGAACGAAGCGGATATAAAATTTTAAAAAGGGTCGTTACTTTGAACGATTATGATGAATCGAAATTGTCTTAATGTTCGGAGTGCATATGAAATAACAGACCTTGCATACCAAAGCAACGTGGACTTGTTTTATTCCAGGGACTATAACAAGCCGACATTTAATTGAAGGACGCTTTATTTCACCGCCATTTGATGGAAATGCTCGACCTTGACGTATATTAAAGGTGGCACGTAAGAACGTGTTTCTTTGTGAACAGGCCGAAGTACAAGAGGTAATGAAGCTTACGCTGGACCAAGGGATGTGTATTCAAGGCTTGTGTGGGTTTTAAACTGCAAATCGGGTGTGAAAATAAAAACTAAAACAATGGACTTGGAATTTTCGGTCACAGAAAGTCCCACATCCAAGACCACGTCTTTTTCTTCCGTCTTATCCGAGTGCCTTCGGCTAACAAAGCACAAACGAGTGCAAACAAATGCCTTCTTACACACACGCAAAATTAAACTAATGAAAATCCTCCAACTTGTTACATGCTGTGCGATATTTCCGCAGGACACGCATGCTTTTCTAAACCCTACTCTGAGTGCTGAGGAATATTAAACCAAGGCCCGAGTAATGCGTGTGGAATCCGGGGCAAAAAAACTTTCCTTTCAACCTGCTAACATCAAGAACACGGACAGTCGGAGACAGACAGAGACAGAGAGAGAGACTGTTTCGTCTGCAAAATTTTCAATATGCCCTGAAGTGGATTTCATATTCTATTTTCAGATCCAGCCTTGCAAAAGCTGCATGCTCAGACCTTGGCTGACCGTTGGCTCTGTCTCGTAGAGATCGACCGGCTCGCACGTTACGATTGATATCCTATCAGAGCCGGGGGACGGCGGGGCGATGTCTGATGTCGGGGGGGGGGAGAAAAAACTCCTAGCTCCAAACAACTGGCAGGAAACGACCCGCACCAGCCAAAACACACCACCACCATGCTGTTTAATTCATAGTTTTTGTTTTTATGGTTCATCATCTTATTTTTTTTGTTTAGCTTTGAACGTCTTCTTAATGTGGTGATGGGTTTTTCCCCCTCACCTTTTTTCCAAACGTCTGTCGGAATGTTTTATTTCTCTCCGCTCTGATAAACAATCCGTCACCAGAACCCGTCTTCCCAGCGGCGTGAAGGTCACAGGAGTTGCAGTGTGGCCTCATAGCCGCCACCATGGGAAAACAGGCTCTCTCTCTCTCTCTCTCTCTCTCTCTCTTTGTCTCTCTCTCTCTCTTTGTCTCTCTCTCTCTCTCTCTCTCTCTGACTGCCATGTCAGCGTTTTCATTAACGTAGTTATGGAGGGCGCCTTCCATTTTTCCAAAACATGCTCAGACACGAGACTCTGATTACAATCTCTCTGCTGTGGTAATCATTTTCAAATATGATTACTCTCTCTCTCTCTCTCTCTCTCTCTCTCTCTCTCTCTCTCTCTCTCTCTCTCTCTCTGTGTGTGTGTGTGTGTGT
>JAQLOM010000009.1:19249817-19268264 GCA_030068315.1 Chrysichthys thysi | reverse complement strand
TGTGTGTGTGTGTGTGTGTGTGTGTGTGTGTGTGTGTGTGTGTGTGTGTGTGTGTGTGTGTGTGTGTCTGAAAGAGATAGACATCAGAGCTTAGGTCGAGATTAAAGTTGCGGTTTTTCAACATGAAGCATCTATGTTACGCCCCAAAGATTTTATAAGGGGAGAATTAAAACACACTCTGCTTATAGAGTAAAATAATCAACAGCCATCACGAAGCAGAGTCTCTGCTACAACCCCAAAGTGTTTTATTCCTCTTATACCACCCCAGTTTATTATTACAATTTATTTATGAATAGATAAATGATACCTTGTACTTTTTATCCCTTTATAGTTACATTTAATGTCATGGAACATTTAATAGATCAATGAAACAAGCTGGTCCCTCTTCTCACTTATTAATTCATTATATAAAAACACATGAATAAGAAAAGTCGGAAAGGACAGAATGAAGGAAGGAAAGGAATAAATAATGTAAGGAAGAGGTCAATAAAGAAGGAAGAGGGAAAGGAAATGGGAAATTGAGAAAGAAACAATGAGAAAAAAGCTTGGAAGAAAGAAGAAAATAAATGAGCAGGAGAGAAAGGGAAAAAAAGGAAAAGAAATGTGAAAAGAATAGAAGGAATAATGTAAGGAAAGCAATAATAAAAAATAAGGAATAAAGCAAAGAAATGAGGAAAGGGAAGGGAAAAAAATAAGGGCGAGAAGCAGGAAATTGTGAGAGCAAATGAAAACAAAAAAAGAAGAAGGGTGAAGGAGAGGAAATTGGAAATGTGTGGAGAAAAAAAACTATGAAAGGCAGAAGGATATAATGAGGAGAATAAAATGATAAAGAATTCACTTTCTGGCTGGATTTTATACAAGCCTAATTTTCCCAAGAATTTTGAACAATTTTTTTGTTCCAAAGCAACAAATCAATAAATAAAACAGCCCGAAGGATTCATAACAGGCAATTAAGTATAAAAGACACACATAAGTAAGATCATGTTTCCATTTTACTCATATTGCATGTTTACAAGCAGCATTGTTTACTTTTATGTACATTGAACAATAAAAAAAGGAACTATACATTAACTCTGAGATTATAGAGACAATAATGAGACGTAGTGATGAAGTTCATCCTTTACATTCTGGAATAAACCGAGCTGAGGCATCTACAAGCAGCCTCTGCTGGATTAACCACAAAAAACAAAACAAGAAAAAAAAAAAAAAACAAGAAAAAGCGAAAGCATCCGAGCGTTTATTATGGCACGTTTTAAATACACTTGCAAAAATCCTTCATCCGTACAATGCAGAAAAAAAACCCCACATGTTAAATGTTCTAAACGCCGTCACATTATTCATTTCACATGAAAAACTGTCTCCGTGTGGAAAAAAGAAAACAAAGAGCTTATAAAGAGTTTAATTACAGACCAGCTTTGAGTGTAAACAAAACCAGATCCATTTATTAGTGAGCTACACACACACGTGCACACACACACACACACACACGGCATGGCTGCAGGACAAAAGCATTGTTCAGGACTGTAAAAAAACAAAACAAAAAAAGCTGTAAAACTGAAAGAGAAACAGAGTATAAAGTCTGAAAGAATTGATAAAATAAGGAAAACAAAGTTTACAAAAAATAAATAAATAAAAGACCAAACACAAAATGAAGATGTAGGAAGGAAAGGAGTGAATGAACGATTGAGCGAAGAAACAAAAGTTGGATGAAAAGGAAAGGGAAGAATAACAGGACAAAAACATACAACCAATCAGAAATAATGCAGGAGAGGGGAAGGAAAGGAAAGAAAATTTAGGAAGAAAGACAAAAACTAAAAGAGGGACCAGGTAAAGAAGGAAATGAAATGAAAGAAATAAAGGGAAAATAAAGATGGGAAGAAAGGAGAGGGAAAGCAAAAGAAAGAGGAATTAAAGAAGAAAACTAAAGGATGCAGAAAAGCATATGGAAAGAATGGAAGAAAGCAGAAGGGAATTAAAAAAGAAAAAGAAAGGAAGAAGGAAGAAATGGAATGGACAGCAAAGAACAAAAGAAAGGGGGGAGAACAAATTAAATGACGAAAGGAAAAGTCTGCAAAATGGAGAAAAGGGAGGATGAAGGTAAAGAAAAACAACAAAAAGTGAAGGGAAAATGGAAAGGACAAAATAAATAAGGAAAATATAGAAAGAAGGAACACAGGGTCTGACACGCAGGAGAAAATAAAACCTTGTTCAGGAATCTCAGTTCTCTGTACATCACACATTGCACCTTTTAAATAAATAACGCTGCTTTTTTTCCTGTGGATATTATACACGAGATAAAAGATAAAATTCAGTCAGACTTTTTTTTTTTTTTTTTTTTTTTTTAATAAGCGTATAAATAAAAAGTAATGTATAAATAAACATCCAGAAGACAGCTATATGAAATCATCCTCTTCCTTTTTTTTTCCTTTTTCTTTTCTTTTCTTTTTTTTTTTTAAATTCTGGAAAATAAATTAGCGTGTATGTCTATGTACAGTCTGAATACTGACTCGGCGCTGGAGGCGAGTCGCACTGCTTCTTCTCACATTACAGTCACGATAACACGTCTACCCCAGACCTTCATCCTCCTCCTCCTCCTCTTCATCCTCTCTCTGCTTGTCAAGGATCTCAGCAGCACAGAAGCTCATGGCTTTAGAAGGGAAGAAATTAAGTCTTTTTTTTAATGATCAATTTTGTTTCTTCCCATAATAACGCATCTGAAATGTTGATGCTTTTTCTGGTTCAGGTTGGGATCCTCGTACGACGGGTGGGGATTGGGGGGGGCGGATGAGTCAGTGGTCGACGCCTGCAAATGAAAAGAAGAGGGATTTCAGTTCTCAATTATTCACCTGTGCCATAAATATTCCATTACTAAAGGTGCCATAAGAGATTTCATCTCCAAAGCCACACCCTCAAAACATGCCCTGATGAGGGCAGGGCTTTCTCCATCAACAGGTATGTACAAACATCTGGTTCTTCTGAATGGTTGGATGCTATTGGGCCACATTATGTCCAGTATGTCTTTGTTTTCAGAGCCCGGGGGTTGCCAAGTTGACCGGGAGCCTGATTGTTCTAAGTGGAAAATTTATGATTTGACACCAGGACCTGCTTTAACTGCCCTTGTAACGGATTAGCTGAATGACGTTGTTTAGGGTTTTAGTTATTTTAAAAGCTGTGTATCTTCTTACCATTTTAAATGTGTGAAATATCCCACACATTACAAAAATACATATATATTTAAAAATCACTGACTGCACCTTTAATGTTGTTTTTATTTGACATTTTTGTGAAGGCCAGATTTTTAACAGAGACATTGAACACTAAATTCTTAGCTCTGCACTAATGACCTGAAGGTTCGTGAGTTTTACATGCCTGAACTGCCAGAAAGCCCCTGCCGGACCCTCGAGCAAGACTCGTAACCTTCAAATGCTGAGCTTGGACTGGATCCTGTCTCGCTCAAAAGGCATCTGCCAAATGTATAAAGGCGAGTAATAAGACGGCACATAAATCCTCTAGAGCCGTGTTAATAACGTGCCGTCCTGCCATATCACATAATCACCTCGTATTTTTCAGTTTCAGGACCGAAACCAAAACATGCCTGGTCATGGGAGAGCTACGCTACTGCTACTGTAAATCTCTTTTAGCCTCAGACTAGATTTAATCATCTCCAACGTCTGGAAATCTCACTGGTGATGGAGAACACTGCGAAAGTTTGAAGAAAATAAAATATTCTGTCTTTTTCTCATGCACGTTACATACAGATTTACACCCCCCCTCCATTTTGTAGTGTAATGATTTGAAATTTTGGTTACAGATCACGAACCCGCACAAATGAGCTCTTAATGTTGTCGTTGGAGGTCAAATTAATGTAGTTTGCCGAATTATTCCCAAATAAAAAAAAAATATATATAAAACTTGAAACTGCATGAATATTTACCCCCACCCTTTTGTGTGAAATTTAAATTACTTATTGTTGTCAGTTATCATCTGAAGTGTCATAATTACGTGAATGGCGATCTGTGTGGAGATTATTTTATATATATATATATATATTTATGTTCACCTGGATAAACAAAACATTTGTTCAGGTTTCACAAATTTAGATTATTTTGACATGAGGACAAGTAAAAAAAAAAAAGGTCATGTAGGTTAAAATATTGAAATTACATCAGTTATCAAAGTGACAAAGATGTGGACATCAACGCTTTGCCTTGAGAACCAACCTATGTAATATGTCCATTTTTCCACTGTGAAAGTGTGGGGTGCAAACTTTAATTCGCTGTCCTCCCCAAGAGATTCATGAATAAAATCAAATGTACAAGCATTCAAAATCCCTTAACGATGTCCTCAGAGGTCTTGTCTTATTTCCGAATTTGACAATCTGCCTAAACACTAAGTGACTTCAGGACAGAATCTGGGGTTGAATAACCACTGATCGTTATTTTAAAGAAAATTCATTTAAACTGACATGATAAATAGTTAGTGATTGAGGGGTTGTGAGGTCAAATCCCACGAGGCTTAAGTGAGGTGTGTCAGGTTCATAACCCCATAACATTAAAGGCTCTGGCTTACATTTCCCACAATCCACTGAGTTTCTTTTGTCCTGAAAGCCAATGAATGCTACTTGTTAGCTCTCTGTGGCGCAAAACCTCAGAGTTTATTGTTCGTGATCTGTCCCAAACCCATCTCCATTTTTTTATCATCATCATCATGTACATCAAGCATGGAATCCTTGAGCAAAATATAGCTTATCTTTGCAGCTACCCGGGGTGACTGCTGAGGCCGGTTATGGTCCATTACATATGGAATAACCGTAGGAAAACTGAATGAATCGGATGAAAGAATTTAAAATATGTATATCTTTACAAAATCTTCAATTACAGGTTACAGATCCATGTTTAAGATCCATGGCCTCGGTTGTCGCCAGGTTGTTGGTGGATTGTTCTTGGAATATCGCTACCATCGAAAATGGCGACTCTACTTTGGTATAGAGGATTCTGGGAAAGGTGAGCCAGTTCTTTTAAAGCCATATCTTGACTGGATTAGTTTTACAGGTGGAAGAGAATAATATAATTACTAGCGGAGTGTGTCTGGGATTTTAGTCTTGTCCAAATCCATCACATTAGTCTTTTTTTCCCCCCGAAATAATTAAGCCTTTGCACTTTTTTTAAAAAAAATATGTAGACCAGGGGTCTCCAACCTTTTTCCCCACTGAGAGCTACTTTTAGAAAATAAAAAACAATAAGTTTGTATTAACATGAGGTGTGCGCAGTACGCATGGACTTTTTAGTGCAACAATGCGAACATTGCGAAGACATGCCCATCTCTTGAAAAGCGATCAGAATTACTTCAGATGTTCGTCCAGGCATATGTCCCAAAAAATCCATGCTGTCCAAAGAGCACTGTAGTCATGGGAACGCCAGAGTGTTTCAGTTACCATCTGAAACTGCTAAACATGATTTCATCAAAACAAAAAGCATACACTTTATCACTGATGTCAACAAAATTCATCATATTTAACGAATCTTTCCACAGCGGGCTCCAAGACAAATGATGTACGACCGAGTAAGCAAGTTCAATGTGTCACACACACACACTCTCAGAGCTCTGTGATCACGTGATCCCCATGTTGAATACGAGCCAAAAACCACAAATGTAATCATCAGCACGTTTCACAAACACACAGTGTACAGTGAACGTTCGTCTCCATGTGAACGTGTCTTCTCCGTGCCACGTGTTGACGTGAGTGTGGCGATGTAACCTCATCGTTTTATGTTAACTTGTCACACTTGATCATATGCAGTCTAGAGCAAAGGTCTGAACACTTCTTGGATTTTGAGTTTGAAAGTTTTAGAGAAAGATTTAGAGAAAATCATCATCAACAACATCTTTTTCCGCTTATCCGGGGGTCGGGTCGCGTTGCGGGGGTAACAGCCTAAGCAGTAAGGTCCAGACTTCCCTCTCCCCAGCCATTTCCTCCAGCTCTTCCGGGGGAACATCAAGGCGTTTCCAGGCCAACTGGGAGACAAAGACTCTCCAGCGTGTCCTTGGTCGACCCAGCCGGACATGCCTGAAACACCACACCAGGGAGGGGTTCAGGAGGCATCCTGATCAGATGCCCAAGCCTCCTCGACTGGTTCCTCTCCCTTGGAGGAGCAGCAGAGGAGCACCGGCTCTACTCCGAGTCGCTCCCGGATGGCCGAGCTTCTCACCTTATCTTTAAGGGAGAGCCCCGCCAGCCTGCGATGGAAACTCATTTCGGCCGCTTGTAACCGCGATCTAGTTCTTTCGGTCACTACCCAGAGATCATAACCATAGGTGAGGGTAGGAACGTAGATCAACCAGTAAATCAAGAGCTTTGCCTTTTTGATTTAGAGAAAATCCCCCCACAAAAACATTTGCCGCTATTAACATCTAACACCAAAGCGCTGTTGAACTTTTAATTTGCTTCATGGATGTAGCACAACATTAAATGTACCAAAACGGATTAAAAACAATGACATGTCCTGTAATAAATGCAAAATTGGCATCACTGACAAATTTCTGTGGTGTGAAAGGAAAACAGGATCCGCTTCTTGACGAATATTTTCCTAGAACTGCCCCGTTTGACCGTTTGCGTTACTTGTGATGATAAATGTGTGAAACATCTGTGACACCAAATACCAGAAATCCTGAGGAAATTGCATTTCATTTTGTTTTTTTTTTTTTTTTTTTTTTTTTTGTCTTATTGTCCTAAAAGCTTGCAAACTTAAAACACTTTATTACAGGAAAAAAACACCAAGATTAAAAATGAACAAATTGACAAGCTAATGGTGTGTTAACAGGAAATGGAGGTCAATAATACTGAGGTTAAAGACCTTAATGGTGCAGGGAGTGTTTTATAGTGTGCTTTCAGGTAAATATTCAGACTACTTTTGTCTGTGTATCAGTTACCCTAAAATCAGAACCACTGCAACACTCTCCTCTTATCAGTGACTGTACGAAACTACTAACACTTCCTGTTGTCATTGTCCGGGGAAACCTGAATTAGTAGTAGTAGTAGTTGTCATTGACGTTCAGAGAGAACGTCTGTGTGTGTGGGGTTTCCCTTTTGTTTGTTTGGGTTTTTTTATACTTACAGTTGCAGGACCCGGAGTGTTTGACCTCGAGGACGAGGCCTCGCAAGCAAGCGGCCCGATTCATCTCACACTCGTTGCGGTACGTGGCGTTATCGCTGGCACACACGCTGTCTCCGGGATTACTCTCGGGACACTCGCTCTCGCACATGAGACATCGCCCTCGGCCCGTTCTCATGTCCCACAGGCACGTCTTTCCTTCTGGACAGCGGATCTCGTCGCACGATTGGGCGTCTGAGGACCCGGATAAAGGAGACACACTGAAATGATCAGTCTTCACGAACTGGAGTCGTGTCTTATTGTTGCATCACAGCTAATAAACACCACATTTTCAAGTTTGGATTATATAAGTGCAGCAGCACACAGCTTTGTGTCCAGGGTGTAACCCTGATTGAGGATCGGTCCCATCCAGATGAATGTCATTACATGCAATGAGCCCTAATCAGGGAACTTCCTGATCCTAATCCTGAGCCCTAATCCCGTTTTCCGCCAGTCTTACCTATGCACTTGCCCTCATAGGCGACCCCGATGGACCTTCCCAGAATGCACGTGGCTCGTCGGAGATGGCAGGCGCTGGTGTAACTGATGCCGTCGTTCCCACACAGGGACTGCTCGGGCGAGGTCACTTCAGGACACACGCGCTCGCAGATCACACAGTAAGCGTTGTTGTTCTGGTCCACCACGCAAGAGGAGCTCCCGGGGCAGTGCACCTCGTTACACGTCTCTGTGAGGAAACGGAGTGGGATGATATCGCGATAAATGATAACAGGTGTGCTTTTTTTATTTGTCGTGTCATAAGATAACACCGGGGTAAGGATTTGGTACGATGTTACTGTAAGAGCACGGCGATGAAATCAGTAACTTCATAAGAAGGGATGTTTGTTCCAGAACATTTTATATAACTGTTTTTAGGTCTCTGTTTGCATGTGTTCATGCACTTAGCTTGTTAAACTCATTCTTTATCCTGTTAGCAAGTTTATTTGAAATGAAATGCATTAGCTAGCTACATTAGAGAGCTTAGCTCAAGTAGGATTGCAATGGAGAACATAGAGTTATGTTTCAGTTCACTTTTGTACAATTGGAAGTAATGTAGGGGTGGAAGAAAATATTGACTCACTTGAGGATCACATTATTATGTTTTGTGATACCGTGTTGATTCTTTTAAACTCTAGCGATTTTGAATTAATGGTTTACATGCAAAGATTTGTGCCACTTAGTGGCACATTTTATCTTGTGTTTAAACCAGTGAGTGCTAGATGGCGGTGTTGTAATCTCTCTTAAGACATTTGACTCTTCCACTGACATAATGGCATAAATTGGAAGTACAGGAAGTAGCATGTTGGCATTAGCAAACCTGTTCTTTATACTGGGATATTTTTCTAAAATTAAAGTTGAAAAAATGACAAATTATTACCTTTCTTAATGTAGTACAATATATCCCAATAAATTGACTCATGACTCTTGTTTTGATTTTTTTTTTTTTATCTCATCATTTGCTGTTAGCAAAGAATTACCCGTATTGGCATGGTGCGTTCCTGTTACAGTTAATGGTGTGGTCAGCGATTTTCCTGGAATTGAGCTGAGGCTGTTTCCCAAGCAAGTAAAGCCACTCACTTTGGTGTTCAGTCTGTGGTGGTCTCAGCATGCAGCTTACCTATGTTGAGTGCTTTCTGAATATAGCCTGTTTGTTCTGATTGGTTAGATGTCGCTGGTCCACATCCTCCATGTAAACAGGAGTTTACAACAGCCTTTGGAGTCACAGAAACCAGAGTTCCTCCTCTTTCATTCATCTCAGGTGTTTTGTTTAAATTAGAGGTTAAAGTATTACCCAGTAGTTATAAAAAAGTGTTCTGATTTTAAAATAGCTGATGCCACCTTTAAGCTCTTTAGTTCTGTTATTCGTACTAGTTAACGTTCATTCATTTTTTTATTACCTCCACCAAGGGGGTTATGTTTTCTTTTGCAGTTTGTTTGGTTGACTGAAAGCAGGATTGCGCAAACCCTTCTGAACCGATGTCCATGACACTTGGTGGCAGGTTGTAGAACGGGCCATGGATGAACCCAGTAAGTCTTTGAGTGGATCTGAGTCACAGGGCAGCTCTATGAACTTAGTTTCCATTTTGGTAATGTTGTGAGATAAGATATTTGGCTTTGGTGGGCGTCTGCACTCAACAATGCTGTGCATCTTAAAATCCAGTAGATGGCAGTAAAGTTCAGTAGTGACAAAACATAGCCAGTGTAGAAATATGGTGACTCCATTGGAAATGTGTCCAGAGATATATAATGTGGTTGTGGCTGCAGATTTGCGCATCACAGAGTAAAGTGCCGGATGAACATGTAAAGAAAATTCTGTTTCAAAAAATTAAACAAATAACTCTTCACCTGCGGTGAAATTTACAAAGTACAAGAATTTTTTTTTTTACAGAAGAGTCGACTGTTGTCCTTGACACTACTAGTTTTATTAAAATGTACTGATTTTGAAAATGAAGCACTGCTGATGTATTCTGTGTATCGTTAAAATATCTACGTTTAAGAGTGTGATATTTTCATTCAGGATATTATTAACCAGTCCTTCTGAGGTTGGTGAAGTATGTGTGTTATGCTAGTTAAAGAATTTCTAATCCTTAAATTTGAGACTAAACATAACCTGGGTTTGGGTCAGATCCTAAGTTCTTCATTAAACCTGCATTAAGGCTAACCTTCAGAATCCACAAATAGCGTTAATCCATCTTGATCAGAGTCAGAATCAGTGAAACAGGTTAAACGGAAACCTAAGTGGTGTGACGTAGATAGTAGATGTGATCTGAAGATTTAGAGTTCAAATCCCAGAGTTTGATTTTATTTTGCTACCTAGTGTTCACAGTCGCAGGTGTTTTTACTCACTCTTGCACTTCCCCTGGTACTGGGCCACCAGGTTGGGGTATCTCCTGCACTTGGCCCTGCGGAGCGCGCACTCGTTGCGGTATGTCGTCCCATCCGAGCCACAAACCGGGCCCTTGAAGGTGTTATTGGAGCAGTCTGGGGCGCACACGCAGCGTGGTTTGTTTCTCCGGTTCAACTTGCATTTCTTCCCAGGACCACAGTCCACGTTATCACACGTCTCTATACACGTCACAGATCGAGCCATCAGTTAGTCGAGCAAATCGCAAATCCACTTGTGTATTTTTGCTGTTCAGTTCAAGTACAACAGTTTGCACCCTCTTGTGATGGAATTTAATTTGTATTTAAGACCCATGTGTTTTCAAAAATCACGTGTAATCATGTAAATCACAGGTATTAAATGTAAAAACAAACAGACAGACTGTCACATTTCAGACTGTAGATGTCAGGTCACCTTTACCTTCTTTCTTTGATTTCATTTCTTTTTTATATATATAATTTTAATTATTTATTATGTGTTGGATTGTGGGTGTGTCTTGTTCCTGAAGATGCCCACATTTACCTCCACATTGCACCTCTCCTAGACATGCCCTTTAAACCCATAATCTATAAGGGATGCAAACTTTTGCACTCGGTGTTAAGGTTCATTTTTGCCTCTATTCTGTACTGGATGAGATTCGTACCTTTACAGGGTATGCAGTTTGGCGCACCGCCGTGCATGAGCAGCCACCGGAACAACGTGTTGCTGGGAACGTCCTCCTCGGTCCATGCCATGCCGAGCCTCTCACTCCTGCAGCAGTCCTCCTGGCTCATGTCCGACAGGTAGAGCATCTGACAGCGGCCGTTCTTGCCCTGCTCGTACCAGCAGTTCCCAGCTGGAGAGAGAAATCACGAGGAGAAAATGTTTCTCAGGCAGGGCTTTACACATGACAGAGAGCTGAATTTATCCGATTATGGAAACCCTGCACAGCTCCGAGCAGATCACAGACTTAAATCAGGTGCTTCTGATCAGGCTTAGCCGAGGTGGAGGAGTTTGTCCCGAACCTGGTCTCACGATCTCAGAAATAAAGGTACCAAGCTATACTTTTTCCTGTAGCATAATACCATCAGGAGTACTCTTTTTTTTTTTTTTTTTTAACCTGAGAAGGTGCACCTGATTCACCTTTAAGTGTCTTTTTAAAAATGTAAACCTTTAAACGGGAGATCATTGGTTCCATGTATGTACCTTTTAATTATTTATAAATATACATACAAAATGCAAAATCATGTACCTTTGAGATCACCACTCCTGCACGGAGAACCATTTAGTACCTTAATCTATATTGCAATTCTATATTGGGATAAAATTTTGTTTCTTTTTTTGGCAAAGCTTATAAAAGTGGAGGAGAATCCCTGCTCTGTCAGTCCTGGACCTTTACACGGTATGTACTTTAGTACTAAACATGCACGCTTTACGGTACCACGCCAGCAACAAGAACAAGTACTCGTTGGTACCTGTATTTCTGATTGCAACGAACTACACAGTCCAGACAAAGTATGGGAGAGGATCTAAAACAGGAAAAGCAGTCATTTTAGCATTAATAATACAGTAAAATTTATTCTTCAATCTGCAATCTCACTATAAAGGGACCAAACTGGACTTTTTCTTGATGATAACATGGTTCCATCGTCTTTTTGTACCTTTAGTACACCTTTAAAGATAATTTAAGACACATAATCAGACCTAAAGGGTACGTTTAAACAAACAAAGAAAGAAAGGCAGTTAAAAGTACACAACATGCATCTTCAACAGGTAGAAAGAGACACTGGGGTGATCCAACACCATTGACAGGGAAAAGTGCACTTTGGTACCTTTTATTTCTAATGCATTGCACAGCTAAGATTTGACTCGAACTAAGAAAAGTGTGGAAATTCAGGCAGTTAAGCAGGAAAGCAATAATTTGTCTGTTCAAAAAACAAACCCAAAACACTAAAATGGTCTTGCACATATTCTGCATATCCTTAGTGCTCAGTCAGAACCCTTGGCTTCTGCACCTGGACATGTGGATTTAGTGCTTTTAACAAAGAATGAGACTCCTACGTGATCGTAATTCCCATTTAGAGTGAAGTTTAATGGCACCTTTAGTGGAATGGTACCGTTTGGTTCCCCTTGTTTTCTGAGAGAGGTTCCAGATCAGACCTCAGTTCCATTACAAAGCACTCAAGACACTCAACACTTGACACACTGTGTAGAAGAAGTCCATCCATCCATCCATCCATCCATGCATGCATACAGCACTAAAGTGCAGCTTCAGGAAAACAAACCCTTTACCAGGTTCAACACCTTAACAAGAGGTACAGCAAATGTGCGCGTGCAGGCTGTCCCATAGCGCATGCTCAGACAGACACATTCCAGCTGTGTGGAAGAGGCACTGAGACACTGTCCTCACACCATCACTCATGAACTTCTGTCCACAAATAAACATCTTGCCTCAAAGTCAGAACAAAGGAAAACAAGCCAACCCTGCACAAGTTTTTCCCTTTTTTAAAATTATTATTCTTTTATTTTTTTTCAGTGCGCCTCAGACCAGATGTATCATAATAATCAGGGTTACTGCTAAAGGTCAAGGGTTTACACCGCGCCAGGTCCTCCTTTCATTTCTCAAGTGCGCTTCTGAAACTTATTAAGCGTTAATTGGTTAATTAATTAATTAATCTGTTCAAATAAAGAAAAAGAAAAAAGGTCGAAGTGCGCGTGCCGTGCCGTCTGGGAGATGAGTGCGCAGAAGTTTCTGAGGGAGGATTTGTCATGGTGCGGAGTTCGCACGTGCCAGCAGCTCTAACGCCTTCTTACCGTCAACTCGGTGCTCATCGATGAAGTGCGCGAGCCACAGGAGGAGCAGCGACGGAAAGCGGAGCATCCTGATCCAAAAACTAATCCTGATGCTGATAATCCCGGGGTGCTCTTCCTCCCAGTGATCCCAGCCCGGCTCTGTCACCCAGCTCCCATCCACTCCCGCTTTTTAAATCTCGAAGAGCGTCTGGGCTCCAGGGTTGCCAGATTGGAGCCACTCCAAAGTGAGCCAACTCCTAAAAGCCCTCCAACATGAATCATAAATCATCACATGGAACCCTGGAAAACCAGAGAACCTTCTCATCATGGGGGAAATATCTCCATGGGCTAAAAGGATCATACAGACTCAGTGAACCCCAAAAACAGGTAGTGGTGGTGTTTTGTTTGTTTGTTTTTTTTAAATGAACCCTTTCCTACTTCATGTTATGAAAAGACCCCGATGAGACCTCCTGGGATGTCCACTAATATGTCCACCAACCAATGAATGGGTTGAATATAAGGGTGAAATAAACTTTCAGGTCAGATATGACCCCAGGGGGGCTCCAGGGTTACAAAGGTTTGCGTTCCCCATGAGAGCTGGCTGAAGAAAATGGAAATGTGCCTTTTATTTTACATTTTATTCAAATGATAACATTTCATGAAGAAGATGGCTGTAGGTCCGGAGTCTGTCCCGGGAATGCCGGGTCACGAGACAGAATATGTCTGGGATGGGACGTTTATTATAGAGGCTAGGTTTTGGGAGATGGGAAGAAACCAGAGAACACGGATGAAACCCAGAAGAACACTGAGAGGACATGGGAAACTGCACAGACAGGAACTTGAGCTCAGGATCAAACCCGGAACCCTGGAAGTGTGAGGCAGCAACGTGACCCCGCTGTGCCACTCACAAGCATATAACAATCCACAGCCATGATGCAAAAGATATATTCTGAGTATGGGACTTCTGTGGCGATGCAGAGGATCAGAGAGAGGTTGAAAGCAGTTGGAAAAATCTAGATGCCTTAAACATTTCTCTGCAGGAATCCTTCAAAGGTCCTCTGTAGAACAACCGTACAACAAAGTGTTTCACTGTCAGAAAGAGATCCGAGTAGAAGCATTCATCTAAGTACCGTTAATTATCCAACGAAGCCTTGTAGAACCCTTTTGTCTAAAAGTGTGGGACTACAAGTTATCAGAGAGGAAGGAGTCTCCAGTATCAGTGCTTCATAACAGTTACAGATAAAGCCACAACTTTAAGTTTTCTGACATCTTCAGTACAGAGGAGTTTACACTTCTTGGAAATATGGAAAGCTGCATGTGGTTTTTGGCTGCATTTGGATTTTGAGAGTGAAAAAAGAGAAAGCTGCTATAACGTAAGTGAGAACTTGTTTTTTGAAAGTAGCAACATTAAATGTAACTAAAATAAGATAAAAAAAAAAGTAGGATGTGCCTCTCAGTAATCAATGCTGACACAATTAATCATGCTGATATGAATTCTTGCTCTTTAAACCCTATATGACGTGGTGACTGGACAGTAACAGGACTTGAACTCAGAATCTTCTGATCAATACCTCAACCACAAATTTCATTCTCTGTCTTCTCTGTAAAATAAATGGCATTTATAAAAGGAAAGAACGTGTTAAATTGACTATCTGCTGAATGGAAAGGTGATCTGGCAACCCTGTGGATGATCGTTTAGTGGGCGGGGTTCAGAAAGTTGCGGTGGGCGGGGTCAGGGTTGGGAAACTTTACTCACTCACTGAGCAAAAATACTTTATCAGGTGACATTATAACGCTAGAAGTTTGCACAAGTAACCACCTCAGATTAATAATAATAATAATAATAATAATAATAATAGGGTTGTTTTAAACGTTTTATTTAGCAGGTATTTTTTTATTTTATAAAAATGTTTTTTTTTCGCAGCGCAACAAATTTTAAAATCGGAAAAATCATAAAATAATAATTTTCCAACATCATCATCATCATCGTCATAATAACATACCTAAAGAAGTGTGAACGGAAGTGTTTAAGATTTAGTTCAGTTAGGAGTGAATAAATGTTTAGGATTGAATCCAATGTAAAAATAATCAACTCTAAAGTGCGCGTGCGAACGGGAATAAAATCAGAGACTTTGTCTCCCTCTAGCGGCCAATCGAGGTCTGTGCGTTGATAAAATATTACATAACGCATAGTATTACATATTATTATTATTATTATTATTATTATTATTATTATTATTATTATAATACAGCAAGACAATACATTTTTGGCAAATGGTAAATTAGCACAACATAGTTTACCACAAGTAAGTTATGGGGAAAATCGGAACGTGTCTTTATTTTATATATTTATTACAAAAAATAATTGTAAATCGATGAAATGTTATTCAGTAAGAGCTTTATCCAGGCACTTTGTCTCCCTCTAGCGGCCAAGAAGCGCTGCGTGTTATTTCACACGGAGAAAATAATTTGCAAGGCGAAAATAATTTTAAAGATACATTTTATATATATATAATTAAAATAGATTTTATATTTCTGACATAATATCCAATAAAAAATTTACATAACAATAAAATATAAATTACAAGAACTTTAAAAGTACAAACGTACAACGGGGATTTTTACTTCCGGGTTCATCGCGACATTTTTACGTTGCTAGGCAGAGTATTGCCAGGTGCCCGATTTATCCCCTCGATATTTGTATCATTTTAAAACGTGCTTAGTCACTTAATGTTATAAATACAGTAATTATTATACCACATATATTAAAACCCATGTAGATTTTTCTTAAATCATATATTAATTTGATTTAAATATCATCAGACACAGATAGTGCCACGAAAATGACCCTAAAACACACCTTAATAAGAATACACTACTAAAACACCGTTCAAATTCAGAATTTTATTTATTAAATAATTTATTTTTACTATAAAAGAGTGGTGTAATTTATGAATGTACTTGGGTTGGATTGGCTTATTGTAAACCGGTAGTTGGGTGAGAATTAGATTTTTCTAGCAAACATATCTGGCAACCCTGACGGGTTTAAAAAAAAAAAACCCAAACTACTCGTGTCAGCAGGTGCGCGCGCCTCTAAAACAACCTCTATTCATGAATACCGAGGTAACAGCGATAAAATAAACACCATAAATATGTGTATAAACAATCATTCTACTTGTTTTTGGTATTTTTTCCCCAGCTGTGACTATCTGCTTTTAATACTAAACAAGCCATTTAGCACTGTTAGCGTCCTGCTAACTCTCCTGTTTGCTCTGTGTTGAATAAGGTGACCGTGTTGTACTTTGCAAAAAGTGCCGAATTAACAGGAGTAAAATCGGAGCTTATCAGAGTCACTTCCGAGCTAACGAGCCTTCAGCTGTGGCAGGAGTTGGAGCACAAACACCCAAAGTGAGTCAATTCATTATAACGCTAATAAACAATAATGTAAATCCACACAGAACGCTCTGAGTCCCGTGGCTTCTCTCATGCAGCGTTCACTGGCGCGGCGGATTTACCGTAAATACACGTGTCGGGCTCTGAAGCGACTCTCGAATTGTACAACATTAAAACATTTATTTACAAAAATAATATTCTTTCTGAGAATAAGGAAATATAATGGATTAAAGTGATTTAAAAGCATAAAATGTGCTCTTCTTAAAGGTAGAATCTGAATGATGTGTTTCTTTTGCCAAAATTGATTATTTTATTTGAAAACAAAAAATTCCTTGAATAACACAATAATAGTTTATTTAATAAATTGTATATTTATTTGAAATAACATTTTTTTACTTTATACTGTATATGACCTTTGACATTTAATGTTATCATACAGCATGGTGTTTTGTTGTATATATTTAGGCTGTGTTTAATGTTTTTAAGTTATTAATAGAATGAAACATTTTAATATTCCTAATAAACCTTATCAAAATTATTATAATTATCATAATTATTATTGTTATATTATTGTTATTATCGTCATCATTATTGTTATCATTATCATCATAGTCATCATCATCAATATTATTCCTATTATTATTATTATTACTATTGTTGTTTTTGTTATTGTCATTATTATGTGATAGTCTTGAGGAATCCCTGTTTATTTCCAGCTTTAATGCCCATCAGTGGAGTGTTTTAACGCCGTTGTTTTGTGTTTGTGGTGTAATACTGAACTGATGGTTTCCCCGCAGACTCTCGGCCGTACGTGAGCAGGTGGTTTTGGCGGTGAGGAGAGAGTACGTGGCTGTGGGCGAGCAGGTTGTGCGTCTGCAGCACGGAGACGAGGTGGCCGTGATCCCGCCGCTCAGCGGAGGCTGAACACGTCACAGGTTCCCCACATACTCACGTTCTCTTACGTCATTAAGCTTTAAGTAACTTCTTTCTCTCACTGTGTCTCCAGAGTAAACTTGGGAATGTGACGTCGCTCTGCAGGGGTTTGTGGGAAATTCGCCAAAACTTTTCAAAATGAGAGCTAGCCGTTGTTTACTTTACAGATCTGGGGTCATTGGTGAAAATATGAGCACTTCAAAGTTTAATTTGTGTGAATTGTCCTGCGGGTCGAGGTTTAGGGGCTTCAGATGGATCAGAGTTTATTGTCAGTGACACCGAGTTCAACCGAACGTCTTTAAATCTGAATTAAAGTTATGTGTTTAAGTCATTTTCAGTTTCCCGTGAGACGTTTCAGTAAGCGGAAATTTAAAACTGGTTGACAGAATAAACGTTGAGGGTGCAGACGAAGTAAGAACTAATAGAGGAGAATCAGTTATTTTATGTTGTTTTTCCCACAGAAATCAGTTTTTTTTCCTCCTGATGCTCAACTTTCCCTTTAATTATTGCGCGGAGAGGTTTGACGAAATTAAAGAATAAAAAATAAATATATCAAAATTCTCTTCATGTCAAGTAAATTAATTAGTAGTAGCTCGTATAAAATAAATGTAAGTGTAAAGTGTGCACCGATGTAATTTGAAGTTAAAGTGAAGTTAGAGGTCACTCAGCGTCGTCACTGAGCAAAGCGACGCAGAAAAGGAAGAAACAAAAGTCATTCGCTAAAAATAATGTTTACATGAAACAGAAGTAGAAATGAGAAGATATAAAAAATCGCTTTTTTTTTTTTTTAAAGATATTTTTTTGGCCTTTTTGCCTTTATTTTTGGATAGGACAGTAGAGATTATGACAGGAAGTGAGTGGGAGAGAGAGAGACAGGAAGAGATCCGGAAATGACCGCGGGTCAGAATCAAACCCGGGTCCCCGGATTTGTAGCTTGGTGCCCCAGCCCGCTGCGCCACGGCCGGGCCCAAGAATCACTTTAAAAGCTATAAAAGTGCCACCAGCCCTCAGGGTGTTACTTTTCTGACACTGAGAACAACCTCCGCTTTTGGTGACGTTAACATTTATTTATTTGTGAACTGTTTGTAGCCGTATTTACACTGATTCAAGACTCCGGTCATTCATGGACGTCCATTCGGCTGAGAAAAACACTGGAGATGTGTGTCTTACTATTTGCTTGTGTGAGTGAGTGAGTGAGTGAGTGAGTATGACAGTGTGTGTGCAAGAGTGTGAGTGTGACGGTGTGTGTGTGTGTGTGTGTGTGTGTGTGTGTGTGTGTGTGTGTGTGTGTGCGTTCCTGTGTGTGTGTGTGTGTGT
>JAQLOM010000009.1:19134109-19145139 GCA_030068315.1 Chrysichthys thysi | reverse complement strand
ATTCATTGGATTTACATTCATTTCAATGGGAAACACTGATTCAGGTCGCGAACAAATCGGGTCACGAACAGAGTCTCAGAACGGAGTCAGTTCATCACCAGAGGTTCCGCTGTATTGTGTTGAAATAAAACTACCCAGAGGTCCTATGTGCTTAACCTGAGAATATTACTTGTGCCACAAATACATTTTTCAGAGACTTTTCCATTCATTTTGAGGCAGGGTATCAATAATTATGGAATCACCCGTGTTTCTCCAGCGCATCTGGAAAGTGCTAAATGTGTGAAGGTTTGTGGTTGCATCAATCTGTTTTATGTGTGTGACTTGCAGTTATAAGGTTTTAAAGCACTCTGGCTTAACATTAGTTGGTTTAATTTGGTGTATAAATCAAATTTACTTCCTGAAACGCCGCAGAGTCGCGTAGAGACTACACAACAAGCTTACGCTGGAATACACAATAAGGAATACGTTGCGGTTTAGACATGCGTGATAAAGCCATAAGATACGACAGTTCCAGAGCGAGTCGGGGCTATCTGAGCCGCAGTTAGGGATTTGTCTGATATGTGTACAATTAGCTCGCTCTTTCACTACTGAATATCAGCCGGAGGGTGTAATATTCCTGTCACACACTGATGCGTGGAAATGACAGATGATGATGGTTTTAAGAAATATCTTTCCTTACTGCTAGCTTTTACGCACTGACAGACACATTAGCATCTGTTGCATGTATTCAACTCGAAAGTGACATTTCCATTATTTAGTCAAATATACAGGAGAATTTCTGTGAAATTGGATATAATTCGCAGACATCTAAATCCACTTCAAGTCTCCGGGTGTGTCTTACTTGTTGCCTTATGCTTGGAGGTTATTTTTAATTACTCTTTTTCTTTGAAAACAGTCAGCATGGGGTTAGAAAGACCCCCTCCGAACAACTTGTTTATCACTTATAGCGTTTTTATTTGATCTCCCATAGAAAAGCTATCTTACTGTAACTTTCCTTTCTGTTCTTTTTATATATAAAATCATTATCTACGTAGAATTTAGGGGGTTTTGGAAGGATGATGACGAATAAGAAAGCAAGACAAGAAATAGAAGTAAGAAGGAATCAGTTTTGGAGAACCCTCCTTACAGTGTTATTTAACACGAAAAAAAGCAAGCACGGGTGAACGCAAGCACACTATATATTAAAATCCATTAAAAAAAGGTTCTACCTGTAGGACTTAGGGTTCTTGTGCACCTTAAAGGGTAACACTTGGAGGTCATATGGTTCTTATGCTTTTTAAAGGGTTCGACTTGGAGAACTAAGAGTTGATATGCTCCTTAAATGTCTTTTTTTTGACTCGGAGGCCTAAGGGATCTTTCGCTCTTTAAAAGCTACTATTTTAAGGACTAAGGGTTCTTAAGCTTTAAAAGGGTTCTACTTAGAAGTCCTAAGGTGTTTATACTCATAAAATGGTTCTACTTGGAGGACTAAGGGTTCGTATGCTCCCAAAATGGTTCTAATCAGAGAACTAAGGGTTCTTATGCTCCCAAAATGGTTCTAATCAGAGAACTAAGGGATCTTATGATCCTAAAAGGTTGGTACTTGGAGAAATAATCATTCCTATGGTCCTAAAAAGGGTTCTACATAGACGTCTAAGTGTTTTTATGCTCCTTAAAGAGTTGTACTTGGACGTGGTAAGATTTTATATCCCAAAAGGGGTTCTACTTGGATGACTAAAGGTTCTTATGCCCCTAAATGAGGTCTACTTGGATGACTAAAGGTTCATATGCTCATAAATGGTTGTACTTGGGGAACGTAGGCTTTTTATGCTCCTAAAAGGGTTCTACTTTGAGAATGATGTCTTCTTAGTCTTCTGAAAGGGTTCTACTTGGAAGTCTTAAGGTTTTTATGCTCCTAAAAAGGTTATACTTGAAGAACTAAGGTTTCATATGCCCCTAAAAGGGTTCTACTTGGAGTACTAATCATTCTCATGTTCCTACAAATGTTGTACTTGAGGGTCCGAAGGTTCTTATACTTTTTAAAGGGTTCTACTCGGAGAACTAAGAGTTGATATGCTCCTTAAATGTCTTTTTTTTGACTCGGAGGCCTAAGGGATCTTTCGCTCTTTAAAAGCTACTATTTTAAGGACTAAGGGTTCTTAAGCTTTTAAAGGGTTCTATTTAGAAGGTCAAAGGTGTTTATACTTATAAAAGGGTTCTACTTGGAGGACTAAGGGTTCTTATTTTCCCAAAATGGTTCTAATCAGAGAAGTAAGGGTTCTACTTGGAAGTCTTAAGGTTTTTATGCTCCTAAAAAGGTTATACTTGAAGGACTAAGGGTTCTTATGCCCCTGAAAGGGTTCTACTAGGAGGTCTGAGTGCTCATATGCCCCTTATAGAGTTCTGCTTGGAAGTCTTAAGATTTTTATGCTCCTAAAAGGTTATACTTGAAGGACTAAGGGTTCCTATACCCCTAAAATGGTTCTACTAGGAGGTCTATGATTTCTTATACTCCTGAAAGGTTCTACATATATGAGCCGTTCCTATCGAAGCAATAATGTTTAGGACGTCTTTAAAATGGTGGAATTGTTCCTGTTTGCTTCTTTTGTGTGTTTCTGGAGCAGATCCTCTGCTATGGCTAAGCACATCCTTTTCATGTGCATTGTTTAGCTGAATGCATCTCCTCGAAAAACGAAAGCGTTTCTACGGACTTTCTTAGATTTATTTATCCTCTCGAGTTGCGATTGGTGAAGTTTCAGCACGGCTTGGTAAAAAAACAAAACAAAACAGGGTGTTTGAAGACGACTCGGCTGGACTGGGCTGGTGTTTCCTAAGTGTTTATTCTTAGATTCAGATTAAAAACACAGCGCTGGTAAAAAAAAATAAAATAAAAAAAATAAAAAAAAATTGAAAAAAAAGTGTAAAGAGAAAGATATGTGGAATTCATAGCAATGAATGAAACATTAATGGCGTAGAATTAGAAAGTTGTCATTATTTATTCGTGTTGGATGCAGGAAAGTTTACGTAACTGGACCTTCATGACTTTTAATTAAATAGTTTGGTTTATTTTAACCACAACAGCAGACCCGCGAGTCGTTTGTAGGAGAAAAAGGTCCAGTTTTACTCATTCACTTTCACCCTTCTTTATTGTTGTTTTTTTTATCTTTTCTGTAGCTCTGTTGGTAGCAATTCATTATGACTCATCAATACTCATTTCCATTTTGACCAGTGTATATTTCTCACCATTGATCCTGACAGCGTTCTCATTAGAAAACACAAACATGTTGGAGGCAAAAAACTTTAGAGTTCGTCTCAAAAAGGGAAGATTAAATGATCAGGAGTCAAGCGTGGAAAGAAATGACAAAGGACAGATTTAGAAAAGGACGAGTGAAATTCGTGTGGAGGATAAAAAACGGCAGCGTAAGCAAAAAATATCCACACACACACACACACACATACACACACACACACACGCACACAAAATTGAGTTCATACAAGCAAGCGACAATGTTAACACACCACCGTCACCACTCTTCAGTGCAGCAGTAAATAAATCCCCTGCTCAGCTTTATTAAGCTCTGATTATAAATGAAGCCAAGATGTACACGGTGTCGTCGAGAACCTACGGTGGACATAGAAACCCACACACCCCTGTTAAAACACTCGGTCTTTGTGATGTAAAGAAAAAAAAAACAAACCCAACAACCTAAATTAAACCACGTCAGAACCTTTTTCAGCTTTATTGTGAAATTGCGACATTTAAAAATCAAGTGATAAACAACCAGAAATGATTCAGCAGAAAAAAAGAATCACAAAAACGTCCCGTCGAGAGCTTGCACAAGTGCGCACACCCTTTAATAATCGGAAATGTGGCAGTTTTTAGAAATCAACCAACGAAAGGTTAAAGTGAAAGTAAATCATAAAGTGACTGATTAACTCTGTCTGTCCCTGTGGGATTTTCATGACATCTTATTATCATAACTTTAAAAGCCATGGGACACAAAGAGCAGGGGGTAGCTCAGGGGGTTTAGACACTGGACTACTGATCGGAAGGTTGGGAGTTCAAATCCAAGCACCGCCAAGCTGCCGCTGCTGGGCCCTTGAGCAAGGCCCTTAACCTCAGGTGCTCAGTTGTATAAATGAGATGTAATGTAATGTAATGTAATGTAAGGCAGGTACGGGATCTCATTATCGAAAATATCCATCAGGAGAGGGTTCCAAAAAATTTCCAAAAATGTCAGATATACCATGGAACGCTGTAAGGCCAGTAATCAACAAGTGGGGAAAATATGGCAGGACGGTGACATTACCAAGAACAAGACGCCCCTCTAAAATTAATGTGAAGACCAGGAGGAAACTGTCAAGAGGTCTTCAGCAACATTAAAAGAATTGCAGCAAGGTACTAGCAGGTACTGGTTGCTCCCTACATGTGACAACGATCTCTTCACGTGTCTAGGCGAATTACCCAGCTAAAATTTGCAAAAAAAATCCCATGCATCCAGTGTCCCAAAACCCCAATGTGGAAGAATGTGTTATGGCTTGATACGCTGCTATTCCCAAAGAGATATTTGGTGAGGAAAAACAAATCAATAATAATACATCCTCACGGTGAAGCATGGAGGCGGCGGCATCATCACGATTTGGGGCTGAGTTTCTGCAACTCAGCTGAATAAATAATGACTCCAAATAACGGTCTATTTTGGCAAAAAAAAAAAAAACCCACAAAAAACGTCCGGCTTCTGCTAAAACCCGTAAGACACCTGGAAATCATCAAAGGAATGGCTTCAGGAAAATAAGTTAAAGGTTTTTGGAACGGTCCAGCCAGAGTCCAGATCTAAAATCCAATTAAAAAGCTGCGGGGTGACCTGAAGAGGGCGATGTACAGGAGATACCCAGCCAATCAGCCGATCTGAGAGAGTTCAAATACTTTTGCAAGGAGGAAGGGCAAAAAAAAAAAAAATGTTAAGTCATGATGTGGAAAAACTGATTCTTAGCAAAAGTGCTTGAAGGCTGGGATAAAATGTAAATGTGCTTTAACCCTGGAGCCCCCCTGGGGTCAAATTTGACCCTAACTTTTATTTCACCCTTATTTTCAACCCATTGATTGGTTGGTGGACATTAGGGGACGTCCCAAGAGGTCTCATAAGGACCATTTCATAACATGTAGCAGGAAAGGGTTCATTGTAAAAAAACAAACAAACAAAAAAACCACGTATTTGAGTCTGTGTCGTCATTTTAACCAATAGAGATTATTACTATTATGAGAAAGTGGTTATACAGGGTTCGATACAGAATGTATTAGTTTTGGGATGTGCAGACTTATGCAACCAGGTAATTATATGGTCTCCCCCCCAAAAAAAAACAACAAAAAAACAAAAAAAACCCAAAACAAACAAAAACAAAACAAAGCAAAAAATAATTTGTCATGTATTTCACTTTAATTTACAGATTGTGACTGGTTATTTTTTGGTCACATGGTTGAATTTTTTCCAATCGCAAAAACCTGGCATTATAACAGGGGTGTGAAGACTTTTTATATCCACCGGATAATTTATTTATTTTAGAAGTCCTAGTTTGAGCTACTATCACAATTTCTTTTTAACACCCCAACGTGGCAAAAAAATTCAATACTGTAAGTTTACTGTAACACGTTTACATTTTTATCGAAACAGACTAACTCTAAGAATAATATTTTATTAAGTTATACATTGTAGAGGAGTCACGTTGCACTAAAGCTGATTCGACTCAGACGGACAACGAAACAGAAACAGTAGTTAATGTCCTGAATCTGTGCTACGTAAAAGAGAGGCAGTAGTGAAATGGCTGAGAAAGAGCAAAAATCAACATAAACTAAAACTAAACCAACAAACAAACAAACAAACAAAAAAAAAACGCCACCCCAAATTATATGGTTTCTATTAATCAATCAATCAATCAATCAATCAATCAATCAATCAATTAATTTTTATTTTAATATTTTTTTCCTATTACAAATGTGAAAAAATCAAATGCTCCAACTTGATTTAATTTAAAGAAAATAAAACAAAAACTTTTTTTTTTGGTTTGGGTCTAGTTAAGAAAAAATGTGGCAAAACTACAAAAAGGAGGGAAAAAAGAAAAGAAACCAAGAAAACCCGAGTGTAGTTTTGGGGATAATCTGGCAAGAAAAGAAATGATCCGTATTTTTACTTAAAAAAACCCCACCACATCGCATTGTTTCAAAAGTAGATTTTTTTTTTACACTAAAATGATACCAAAACTATATAAAAATATTTCTTTTTTTTTTCTTAAGGAAATAAAAGAAACCCACAAAAATATTAAAACGTTTTAATTTTTTCTTATAACAGTTTTGATTTTTTTTTAAAAGTCAAAACGATTGTAATGCTTGCTGACAAACGTGTTACTCATGTACTAAGTACGTACTAATTAACCCCGTAACTTATGCATGTGTATAAAGTATATTTTACTCCCTTTATTTATTTGCTTAAAACCTATTAATAACTCTTAGCATTGTCTCCCCCGGTTACTCTCCGAAACCTAAACTCAGGCCTGGGGTTTCACAGAACCGTTTGCCTTTCCAACGTACCCTCCATTCATTTAATAAACAATCAAATTAATGAATACATTTTTTAATAAACTTACGCTGAAATGATGTCGCTTCGTCGCTTGCTCGTGTGAACGCAGAGTGAAACATTATACAGTGTAAAGAAGCCAAGAAACCAACGATAAAGTTCATACAACGATGATGACATCTGCACGTCATGCACACGTCTTTGTCCCGTAATTAAGTATGTACACACACACACACACACACACACACACACACACACACACACACACACACACACACGTGTTGGTTTGCAGTCAGTGTGAAAGTCTTCGAGACCCCCCGTGTTCATGCTGAGGTTGTAAACAAGACCGTGTGTTCAACCGACAAGAAATCCGATACAAGGGTCATCGCAAAGTCGTCATCGTTCTCATACACAAGATTGTTAAATAGCATGGGAAAAGTCCGCCTGGAAACACGTGAATAAAATCCCTTTTTTCTTTTTTTCTCGGTTGATGATGAAGATGAAGAAGGTCGTGGATCCAGGAGATCATCTCCTCGTTCCTGACTCGCTCACTGCTCCTTGGGTTAGCATTCGATCCCAAATCGTTTATTCCTGCCGGATAAAAACGGACGCGAACAAAAGGCACCACTGAAGCCTCCCGTGTCCACGTCCACGTCCACGTCCGTGTCAGTTCTGTCCATACCAAGTCCTTTTCACAAGACTTTCGTGGAGAAGCTCCTAAAAAATGGCAGGCGGTTAAACGAAACGGTTTGTTTGTTCGTTTGTTTTTGAGTTGCGAAAAATCCGTCTCGAGCATTATAATACAAAATGCTTTCCCAGCAAGGGATTCTGGGAAACCACAACTCGCTCGCTCGATCCTCTGATACGCTCCTACGATCCGAACGAAAGGAAAGGGCCGAAGTGTGACGCGGTGCGATGGAAATTCTTTACAGGAACCCTGGTGCGGTCGATGAAGTGGAGATAGAAGTCCGGCTAGTGAATTGTGGGAATGTCTCCCATCCAGGCTCGAGGCAGCGGTCTGGGACACACGTATTCATTCTAGGAAGGAAAAAACCAAGATAAAAGATGATTAGCACAGCACAAAGCTCTACAGGTTTCCTCACACCACCACAATCCTGTAGTGACCAGAGAAATGAAAAAACAAACAACAACAACAACAACAACAACGACAAAAAAGGTTAAGTACGTGTCAAAGTGTCCAAGAGGAAGCATGCATGGTCGAGTTGGATAAAACAGAATGTGATGGGACGCGTGAAATGAACTCCCGGGATGAAGCGCAGTACGACGGCATGCTTGCGTGAGATCGCTCTTTCGAGATAAGAATTAAGATGCAGGTGAACGAGTGAAGCCGGTCGATCTGGACAGAGTGACCTTGCCAGGGTGAGCGCTTTATCTTAAACAGATTACATAAAAACTCTCCTGAATACCAATTCGGAATATGAAAAAAAAAAAAAAAAAAAAAAGAGAAAAAAAAGATTGCTATCTCAATTACCCTCGAGATCAGGGCAGGATTTCTACATTATTGAAAGCAAGTAATGGAGAGTCGGTTTTTTCCCCTCCTGATCCTCTAAAATCTTTTCATGGCAGGGGCGATCGGGAGCACGCGGCACTTTTCCCTTTTAGCACCCAGCGGCGTTCAGAAATTCTCCCCGGAGAATGTTTTCGGGAACGTTTTCCATAAACCTGGCATCCCGAATGCACTGAACACACATCATACAATGTCGATCGCACGTTCTAACTGTCGAACCACCACATCGCATCAAGCTTTCATTGTGGGATTAGTGGGCGGTTTTATTTTTATGATATGAAACTTGCAGGGCAGAGAAAAAGGCTGCATTTACTATTAACACGTGAAGGAGTTAGATATTAGATTGGACTGCACACGTGGGGCTGCATGACGTGTATACCTCCATCATTCTTTCATCTTCAGGAAATGTTCTGGTAAGTTCTGTAAGGTACGGGAAGCAGGGCTGACACCAAGGCCAGCATTTGAAACATGATGCAAGTCCTAGTCAAGACTGACTCATTGGGGTTCAAGGCCAAGTCAAGAGCTATTCTAAATGAAGGTGAGACCATTTGAAGATCAAGAGGAGAAACTTGGGAAATCTTATACTTCAGTTAATTGGGGTCATTGCACCGTCACTGCGCCAGTGATTCGGACGTCTTCTCGAAGAAGGGCTTATTTCTTGTCAAACCTTCTGCATGCAAAGGGAAAAGACAAAACTAACCAAGTCTTAGTTGAAACCAGGTCCATATCTAGCAACACCACGCCCACGTGAACACCGAGAACATCTCGAGACGAGACAGACAGCTTTAATATCAGGGTTTATCCAATGGTGAACCACTGTCCAGATGTGGACCCAGCAAAAATATTTCACACAATTCCAAAAAAGACCACAAACAATTCTGTCAGTGTGAATGTATGAAAATTCAGCAGCTCATATTTTCTACACATGAATCATCTGGGCTTCTGAAGCAGATCCTCTGGAGCTGTTTATCCAATCACGTGGACTTACGGAAATGATCGAGCTGAAGGCAGCTCCTAAGATCAGGGAGCGCTGGAGAACTCAGATAGGAAAGGTTATTTATTTATTTATTTATTTATTTAATTAATTATTATTTTGCCGTTTTAGTCTGTTATTGGAGTAAACGACGTGTTAAAAATAAAGTCAGTGGCAAAAACGGAATATTTCAAAGAAGTGTGCTTTTATTTTAAAGGTTACACCACAGGTGTTTAGATTTTACATTTTTTAATAAATTCTAACCGAATTTGGGAGAAAATTTCACAGGCAGGTTGAATGAAACTCTAAGTGGTCAGCTGTTCTGTGGAACCAGGGGTTTGAGTTGGATTTTTCCAAAAAAAAAAAGAAAATCATATAATATAATATAATAAAAATGTAATTTTTGTTGTCAGCCACTTTTGTGAACCATCGTAAACAAAGAATGTTACGGAAAGTGCGGTTTCTCATACGCGTCCAGTCCTCCTACTAAAACTTGACGAAATGGAAATATAAGGTGATACGAACCTCTTCATATAACCACACCCCTTCTCAGCCACACCCCCTTTCAGTCACACTGAGTAAACTCTACTGTTCACTTAATAATCACTAAATAATTGCTCACTACTTCACTAATGTCCTTTCTAATGAAATTATTATTATTATTATTATTATATATTATTATTTTTTTTTTTAATAGGACAAAATATCTCCATTGGCTAAAATGATGATACCGACTCAGTGAACCCCAAAACAGGTGTTTTTTTTTTTTATATTAACCCTTTCCTACTACATGTTCTTATGAGACCTCCTGGGATGTCCGCTCCACTAATGTCCATGAACCAACGACTGGGTTGAGTATAAGGGCGAAATATATAAAAGTTAGGGTTAAATGTAACCCTCCAGGGTTAATATGCTGCATTTTATATATATATATAAAGGCATTAAAAGAAACAAAAGCATAAAATGGCATGAGTTGCTGCGACAGTCAAATCAGGACAACAGCTCTCACACACCATAAAGCGGAAAATACTGAATTTTACAGAGCTTGAGACTGTAAAATGATCCCAAAGTGTTTCGTGAGTGGATTACCAAACTGCCAGAGAAATTCACAAACAAACAGCAGAAGACCTAAAAATCTTTCAACGCAAGTGGAATAAAAAAAAAAAAAATTATAGATTTATATCTCAGTCAGAAACATAATATGGGTTTTCCTGTGAATATCTTTTATTGTTTCTTTGATCAAGAAGGGTGTACAAACTTTAGGACTTGACAATTTTCCTGAATACTGAAAGACCTGAAAACTCTGTTTTCCACAATGTGCAGTCAGAATGAATGCCCAGCTTCTGTCCATGCCCAAACTAAAGGAAAATATTAAATCCCAGTGGTCTCTGATGATCAATATGACCAATCCGATCAATCTTTCCGGCCTTCATGGCACACTGTGAAAATTAAAGCTTAATCAATAAAGTTATTTGATGAAACAGAAAGGTCCTTTGCATTTCCTCTGAAGTACAATTCTCCTCTTCACTTTTTGCCCCATGAGAAGAAAAAAAAAAAAAAAAATCCAGGCAAAATCCTTATTATAATAGTCTCAGGGCTCAAATGGCTCAAGTGTGGTGAAATCCGGGCCTTAATTACGCTGGAGCGCGACTAAAATCTCCCTGAGGGAAAAAAGACAATCTCAGCATTTCTCTACACTCAGAAAATCTACAACGCGTCGGAAAAGGAAGCTGGGCAACCCTTTCTCTGGTAGCTGTATCTATAATGATCTTTAAATATAATGCTCCCAACATGTGTGCATACTGCATCGATATTTTTCTGTATATAAAATACGTGTGGGGCGGCACGGTGACTGAGTGGTTAGCACTGTCGCCTCACAGCAAGAAGGTCCTGGCTTCGAGCCCCGGGGTCGACCTGGGTGCCTTTCTTTCTGTGTGGAGTTTGCATGTTCTCCCCGTGTCCTTGTGGGTTTCCTCCG